>QLTV01002149.1:1198934-1226357 GCA_003457575.1 Thermophis baileyi
CATCCAAATTAATAAATAACTAAATCCATACATACATTAATAATAATAATAATAATAATAATAATAATAATAATAATAATAATAATTTTAAAAAACCAATAAAATAAAAATATAAAAAAGGTCATTATTAAAAACTACAGGTAGTCCTCGACTTACAACCATTTGTTTAGGGACCATTCAAAGTTACAATGGCATTGAAAAAAGTGACTTATGACCGTTTTTAACACTTACGGCCATTGCAGCATCTCCTTGATCATGGGATCAAAATTCAGACACTTGGTAACTGGCATGTACTTGTGACGGTTACAGTGTCCTAGAGTCATGTGATCACCTTTTGCAACCTTCTGAAAAGCAAAGTCAATTGAAAAGCCAGATTCACTTTACAACTGTGTTACTAACTTAATAACTGTAGTGATTCACTTAACAATTGTAGCAAGAAAGATTGTAAAATGGGGCAAAACTCATTTAACAACTGTCTTGCTTAGGAATGGAATTTTGGGGCTCAGTTGCGGCCATAAATCAAGGACCACCTGTATTTAAAAAGTGCATAAATGAAGAAGATGGTGTTAGCCACATTAAGGATGCCATTGCAAAATTTCTCCAGTTATTTGGGACCCCAGGCCTGATGGAAAGATCTTGAGGGACTTGCAGAATGTTAAAAGGGGTGGAGCTAGCCTCACTTCCGGCGGAAGAAGATTTCATAAAGCAGGTGCCACAGCAGAGAAGGCCCACCTCCTGGGACCTGCTAAGGGTAATTCCCTAATAGATGGGACCCACAGCATGCCTCTTCTGCCAGATCATGGGACTTAATTCCCATTCTAATTAGTGACTCCCATCAGGACCATTTCAAAGTTGACTTCTAGTAAAATAAGAGGATAACTCAGAAATGCAAAAAATGCTCCTCAGACTAGATTAATCTTTACATTTCTCATGTAGCACAACTGTAGAACGCGGACCACAAAAATCTGTGTCACCAAAATACCCTAGAGATATTCTACAATATATTTGCTATAAACCGTTCTATTCATGTAAAAGCAACTTTACAGAATGATTAGACTCCTACTCTGGGCAGTCTCCGTAAACTTTAACACAGATAACAGAAGATGGTATCTTCTGTTTTTGAAAGATAAATAACCCAAAGGTACCATTCCATCAATTTTATCCCACTGGAATTCACATTTTGTAAGAGGAGAGGAAAATCTCAAACATCAACCTTTTATCATTCTCAGCTCTCTGTTGTGTTTTTTCCACAGCAGGTGAAAACCGCATATTCCCCCATATCAAGTTATGCTGAAGACACCAAGAAATAAATTTCAAAGTATAAACTTTGTAAAGAAATAATCTGTCTCTGGGTGGTATATTGAATTAAAAATGATGTTAAGCACCACATAAAGGTCAAGTTCTTGTCTAATGGAGATAACCATTTTGTGCTTTTGAAAACATGGACTAAAGATATAACCCTTCACCCTTTTCCTTGGGAGTGAGATGCATTGAAATCAATATCACACTTTTCCATGAGGACCCTGGAAAAGAGAGAAGAGTCCAATCTGGCTCAGGGATGGCGGTAATTTATTTTCACAAGTGCTCTGCTGTTTTCTACATGGATTAGAAGAATAGATGACTCGAATCCCTCTGGAATGATTAACTTTCTTGGGAGTAGTCAACAAGGCTGGTGTGGAATTTTTCTGCTTTAAAAAGGTATTAGCTTTGAAACATTGATTAGCACTGCAGCATCCCATTGATCTAAGCACAGCAGCAATTCACTGAAACTGCACAACCTACCCCATGCAATAAAACTGTAAAAACATAAATTAGGGGGCGGTCAATACGTTCCTTCTTAGGAGGGTAACCTCATCACAAGTACAGCAGCTCTTTAAAAAGGGGGGCAACCGCAAAACTATTCTTGAACAGAATTTTAAAAATATCTGTGAGAATGATATGCCTCAGCAATTTTAGTGGTGCATGCACTCACTACAGCGGTATAATCCCAATGCAGATTCAAAGGACTCGAAGAAGTGACAACAGAACACAGAAACCAAGATCTTGGATTTGAGATGTGCCTACTCAGCACAAATCTATGGTCATTTAATTTGTGTGCTTTGGCCATTGTGTTCTTTGTACTATTATTGGCTACCTGCTCCACTTTCTGAGGTATGGTAGATAAATCTATTGAGCAGAATCTTTCCAGATATCACAGCTCACCTTTCAAATGTCATCCCTCTGCCCACTACTTCTTCTTTCTCCTTATTAAAACTCTGTATTTTAATAAGTTAAGGTAACATTCCACCTCTTTCACACTCAGTACATTGGGAACTTGTAAATATCCTGTTCTTTTAGGTATTGCCTTTTACAGGTAGTCCTTGACTCACAAGAGTTCGTTTAGTGACCGTTCAAAGTTACAACAGCACTGAAAAAAGTGACTTATTATCATTTTTCACACTTTTGACCAGGGGTGAAATGCTCCCGGTTCGGGCATGTCTGTCGGTCATCGGAGAGCTGGTAGCGACGGCAGCGTGAGGCTTCGCCCACCTGCCCGGATGCCGCCATTTGGGTTCTTTTACCCTCTGTGCATGCACAAAGTGTTCTTTTACCCTCTGCGCATGCGCAAAGCGTTCTGCGCATGCACAGAGGGTAAAAGAACCCAAATGGCGGTATCCGGGCAGGTGGGCGAAGCCTCGCGCTGCCGTCGCTACCGGCTCTGCGATGACCGGCAGGCATGCACAAACCGGGAGCATTTCACCCCTGCTTTTGACCATTGCAGCACCGCTATGCTTGTGTGATCAAATTTGGATGTTTGACAATTGGCATGTATTTATGACAGTTGGACTGTCCCAAGTGTCCCAGGGTCAGGAGATCACCTTTTGCCATCTTCTGCCAAGCAAAGTAATGGGGAAGCCAGATTCACTTAACAACAGTGTTACTAACTTAACTACTACAGTGATTCATTTAACAACTCTGGCAAGAAAGGTCATAAAATGGATCAAAATTCACTTAACAACTGTCTCGCTTAGCAACAAAAATTTTGGGCTCAATTGCCATTGTAAGTTAAGGACTATACCTATATAGGAATAACAGGTTGCTACTTATATTATTTATTATTATATATCCCAATAGACATTTCAAAATACTTTTGAAGCATATGGATTTTGGATTCAGTCAACCATTGTACAGAATCAGAGTCCCTTGATAGTGAGATGGATGGCATACATACATATATACATACATACATACATACATAAGAGTGGCATTATTATCATCAGATTGCATCAGGCAAGAAGCTGAGAAGGAGTTTTCCTTGAACCAAGGATTTTTAGATTCCCAGCTCAGTTACTGTTTTTTAGCCTTCTAATATATGAGACTATAGATATCCAACAGCTTTGTATCTCCTAGGAAAAATTATTTGGAAAGGTCATGTCCGGTATTACCATCTATCTGATTCATAATCAACAATATTTAATTCATGGACTAATTCACAGCCAATCCCCAAAGATCATGCTCCTGATATGCATGCCCTTCCATACCTCTTACCCAATCAGCTAGAATGAGTGAACTGTAAAAGTGCTATCAAATATGGGGGTGTAGGGTATGGAATAACAGTAGTTCAAAATACTAAATTTATACAGTTTGCCCATAATTCCTTGGCCTACAAAGAAACAAGGGTGAAAATAGGTGAGTGATAACTTGCCTCCAGAAGTTGTGAATGCTCCAACACTGGAAGTTTTTAAGAAGAGATTGGACAACCATTTCTCTGAAATGGTATAAGATTTCCTGCCTGAGCAGGGGGTTGGACTAGAAGACCTCCAAGGTCCCTTCCAATTCTATTATTCTGTTATTCTGTTCTGATCTGTTATAAGGAATGGATGTTTTGGTGTTACATAAGAACAAATAATAGTTCTGCTTAGCAGATTGAGGTCCATCTTAAACTAGCACTTTGTTTCTCTGTGTCCAATCAGGTGCAGGAAATGGAAATAAATCCTTTCTCCCTTGTCTCTTAGAAGACTCTTGTCTTCCTGCAAGTGGTATTTGAAGACATGCTTTCCCAACTCAGAAGTGATACTGACTTGATTTTGAAAACTAATAAACCTGTCTTTAACAGATTCAGCCAATCCTATTTAAAGCCATCCAGTTCAGTAATCCTCACCAAGTTGTGTGCTAATGAATTCTCTGTCTTTGAAGATCAGCACTTTTTTTGAACTGTTCTAAATCTCCTTCCAATCAATGAATGACACCTGGTTCTAATACTTGGAGAGAGGGGGATAATTCAGCCTGTCCAGTCTACTTTCTCCATGTCATCCTTGCTTTTCACTGCCATACATAATTTTAGAGCATCTTATTTGGACGCGGAAAGTCCACAATTCAGTTCCAACCATCTCTTGCCTAAAATTCTGGAGAGCCATTGCTAGTTTATGATAACTGAGGGGCACAGGACATGGATTTTGTAACTTGTTAACTAACATAGTTACTTCGTATTTTAATTTGATTTATTTTCTCTTTTAAAATGATGTTCAGGCTCATTACAGACTGGCATATAGGAAATCTTTTATCCTATCATTGTATGGATTAATTGACAGCTTCTAACATTCCTAAACTGAAAAGGTAAGCTACCAAAGGATGGCTGGAGACTAGCTGCTGATAAGAAAAGTCTGTTAATGATAACTGGTGCCTGGTTTGTCTCTTCATGAACTTCAAACAAGCTTTATAGTTGATTTACTGTGCAAAGGAGGGTTACTTTTATCCTGTCAGCTTGCATTTTCTTTTTTGTGTTAACTATAAAAAGGAATGTAAGATGGGTCTCGGGGCTCTCCCTTTTCATAGGGAGATCCCACTTTATCAGAGTACCCTAATAAACTGCTTTTAAATGATCTTCCGACTCGGTTGCTTATTGGGGAGGTAAACCGAGACAGAACCTAGGGCCAGACTTGGCTATCATGACCATATGGACTTATGTAATTTGTAGGTGGGGCTTAATCTCATATCTATTGATTTACTATATTATGATTTAGTAGAGATTACTTACCAGTATAATTGTTATTTTAACATGTTGAAGGATAGTTTTTAATGAAATGTGATTCCTTGTGTAGCACAGCTTAGCATGGCTTCCAGTTTTTTCTCCTCCATGCCTGGAGAAGCAAATCAGTTGGAATTGCTCTGGGTAATTACTGTCTGGTGATGTCCCTATAGATGCCCTGTTGCCCTCCTATTCCCATGAACTAAAGTTGGATTGTAGCCACCTCATAGATGTTGAATCCATTATTATATAGAAATAAATTAAATCCTATTTTTCATGCTAAAAGATACTGATTATATTTATTTTCATTCCTGAGAGGCTTCCATGCATCACTGGTATTCATAGCCAAAGGATCTTTCCCACTCATATCTCTGTACAGCATATAGTGTGAAATGTATTTGAAAATGGCACGCTGCAAAGTGATAAATGCCTTGAAAACATCTTGGAAGATGCTCAGTGAACTGCATTAAATTTTTAAACAATTATAGGTGTTTATAGGTGCCTCATTCATGAAACCAATAACTTGGTTTCATGAATGAGGCAAACAATACAGTGATTACTTTTTTTGTTTGAATTGAACAAGCAATGGCTTGAAGAGGGTTTGGATTGCTGAGATACAAATATACTTCCGTTTGCATGTACACACAGAAGGAACAATGACACAAAACAGAAGGAAAGAAATTCACTACAGTTTATTAAAGTAAAAAAAAAAAGCAATGTCAGACCTCCCCAAGACATTTTTTTTTCTGCTTTCTATCATATCCCAGATTTGGACACAAGCTTTTCAGCTGAGTATTAGGAAACATACAAAAGACTTGCAAAGATCTATGGAGATTCTCAGTTATCCGGGTCATGGTTGTTTGGGACTTGCAAAGATCCTTCTTGCTGTGTAATTAAAAGAACATAGAGAAACTCACAACAGAAACATCCAAATAACAAGAAAATGAAGAATAACTAGGAATAACTGAGCTTTCTCTGTTACCTTCCTTTGCATTTTTCCCCCCTGGACAATATTTTCAAATACTGCTCCTTAGAAATTCCTACACTTTCCTTGATCTCTCCAATTCTATTTTCAGGACAATGCCAGATGTGGACATGGCAATATAAAGAAAAGAAGACTTGCTAGCATCACCAAAGTGGATATCACGGAAACAGTTTCAAACCCTTTCTTCTGGAACTATATGTCATCAAGGGAGGTGAAACCCAAAGTACAACCTTTCCTGCAACAGCACTTTCCATCTCTCAGTGGGTTTCTAAACAGCATTTCTAGCTACCTATTCTCAGAGACAGGCATTTCCTATTAGCCTTACATTTACTTTTAGTTCCCTGCATTCTATCTGGGGTCTCAGGGCTGGACAAAATATCCAAGATGCTTTAGATGACGTCTCAGCTAGTTTACTGATCATAACTGAATAAGTATACTGCTATGACAGAAACAACTGTTCAAATGCTTTATCTGGATTTTAGTCCTGAAAAGGAGATTTTAAAGATTCCCAGTGTCAAATATGGTAACCCATATAAGCTATGAAAATTTTCTTATGGAAGTAATACAATGAGTTTTAGGAACTCCACAGCAGAAAACAGAAAGGGAAGCCATAGTTTTAATTTTAATTTTTAATTTTTTTGAGAGATCATCTTTATAGACTTGCCATTTTGTGAAATAGAAGGCTTTGATTAGAAGGGATTCTTTACTAGTCTTCTCTAATTGGATCCTCTCCAGATATTTTAGGACAGTGATGGTGAACCTTTTTTTCCTTGGGTGCTGAAAGCGCGCATGCGCGCATGATAGCGTGCATGTGCACGTGCCCACACCCATAATTCAATGCCCCGTACAAACCCCACCCCCTGCGCATGCACGTGTGACTCCCCCATGTTGCCCTGCCCCCGTGCATGTGCGTGCAACCCCCCACGCTCCCCTGCACATGCGTGCATGACCCCCCACATGCCCCGTTTTGGGCCTAGCAGGCCTCCCTGAAGCCTCCGGAGGCCAGAAACGGCCCGTTTCCCGACTTCTGGTAGGCCCGGTAGGCCCGTTTTTTGCCCTCCCCAGGCTCCAGAGGCTTTCCTGGAGCCTAGGGAGGGCAAAAACAGCCTCCCCCACCCCCCACCCCCCAGAGGCCCTCCGGAGGCCAAAAATGCCCTCCCAGAGCCTCCGCACGAGCCCTGTACTTACCTGGCATTTAAAATGGGCCGCGTGGAGACTCCTGGGAGGGGAGGGGTGGCGTGTGTGGGGCCAGCTGAAAATCAGCTGGCTGGCATGCTCATGTGCACTGGAGCTGAGCTAGGGCAACAGCTCGCGTGCCCGCAGATATGGCTCCATGTGCCACCTGTGACACGCGTGCCATAGGTTCCCCATCACGGTTTTAGGACTATAATTCTCAGAATTACCAGTCAGTCTGGATGCTGGGTTTGCTGACTAGAAATTTTGGAAATAAAAATAAAGAATATTTGTTGCTCAGGATTGAAATGAGGGATCCCTGATGCTCTATTACACGGGTGTCAAACTCGCCACGATACGTTGCTGTCACGTTACGTTTCACGATGTTTTTCCCATTCGAGGAGCTGGAGTGGGCGTGGCCTGTGCGTGACACATCTGGTCCGTGAGCCGGCAGTTTGACACCCCTGCTCTATGAGATTGGTTGTTTTCTTGCAGATGTTTCATTACCCAAACTAGGTAGCACTGATGTTGTTACTTAGTTTAGGTAATGAAACATCTGCAAGAAAACAACTAACCTCAGACAGCACCAAAGACCCATCGATCTTGGAAATTAAATATATAGAGGTTGTTAGGACACTGAAAAGTTTTTTCTTATCTGTAAGTGCTTGAGAAATACATCTGATAATGGCATCACACCGCAAGGCATTGGAGATTCTGCAATACATTTGAAAGGCTTTATTTGAGAACTGCAATAACCTATGTGCATTCTGTGTACAATAGCCAATTGTTCTTAAAATGTGCTCAGAATGTTGCTTAGAGACTTGTTGCTGTAACTTTGCAACTCTGACAAATAGACAGTAGTCGCCCAAGCATAATCAAGCAATTGTTTTTACATCTCCCTTTATGATCTCAATTATTGCTTTGCTCTCAGATATTCAAAATGGATTTTTGAGATTAGCTGAAGAATGCCCACCCCATTTGAAAATGGTCCCATTCTTGTTGTCTTTTATACATGTATTGTTGTTGTTATTGTTTAAAAACTGACACCTTGTGTGTTATCCCTGTGTAGAATATAACCATTATAGAGGATAACTATTGGGAAGAATGTAATTTTGAGGTATGGTTTTTCCATCTTTGGGGAATTTATGCTTTTATTTGGAGTTTCATTCAGATATTTCAACCATTGAGTTTTTTCTTCACCATCCATTTTCTTCTAGGCTGGCTTATATATTTGAGGTCATTATCTTGCTGCATAACTCATTTGTACTTAGGTTTGAGCTGATGGACAGATGCCCTAAACTCTGAGACTGTCACGTTCTTGGCCTCAAAGCAAAAGTAATTGCTTTTCAAAGCACAATAGACTCGGAGTTCCTTTAGCAAGATTTATTACAAAGAAAGGTATGGGGTTACACAAATTCTGCAACCAAGCTATTTTCAACGTACTGAAGGACTATTTTCATTTTTATTTCCTTTCTATAAAATGGTGAACTGCCAGGTCTCTTCATTGATAAAGAAGAAAAACTCCTTTAAAAAAAAAACATCCCTGGAATCTTTATCTGCCAGGAAATAGACCATTAGAGATACAAAGCTGGCTTCAAGTTGGGCAAGTCCTGAAACAGCAAAGCCTTACAACCTTGTGGCTTAAATATTGGCGTGAAGTACTTTTTGTGGAGTGCAGATAATTTTCTACAGACAGAATGACTCCCACACTCCACTTTGACCCATCTGTTCCTAGAATTTTCCTGCAAAGCTCTACAGAGTCATTTGGGTATCTTTGGAAAACTTTCCCATTTTTAGGGGGAAATGGCTTCCTTCTTGCTATTCTCACCTGAATCCCATTTTTATCCTGATCTTCACTAATGCTTGAGTCATGACTTTTGCCAAATTAGAGTGTCCTAAAGATGCCTGGATGTCATTCTTTTGACTTTGTGTAATTGGTCACTGCACACTTAGAATGTCTTTGATAGGATGGTCATTTTAGGAGGATGTGCTCTTATCTAGATTTTAAAACTACATCTCTGGTTGTAAACCAGTAAAACCCCAGTGCTTTTGAAATAATGTTATAAACTTTTTGAGCCAATTTTTTCAGGGTAGATAATTCTCAGAAATCTATTTTAGTGGGCCATGGTTGCCTTAAGAATCTGTATAGAGAGAATTTCATTATGTGGAGACAAGCCAACATTTGTAAGATTTAGAACCGGGTTGTTCAACCTTGGCCACTTTAAGAGTGTGGACTTTAACTCCCAGAATTCCCCAGCCAGCCATACTGGCTTGGATATTCTAGATCAGGGCTGTCAAACTCCCTGCCCATGGACCGGATGCGTCACGTGCTGGCCACGCCTATGCCCGGTTTAGAAAAGGGGGGGAAATAGCAATAGCAATAGCAATAGCAATAGCACTTAGACTTATATACCGCTTTACAGTGCTTTACAGCACTCTCTAAGCGGTTCACAGAGTCAGCATATTGCCCCCAACAATCTGGGTCCTCATTTTACCCACCTCAGAAGGATGGAAGGCTGAGTCAACCTTGAGCCGGTGAGATTTGAACCGCTGAACTGCTGAACAGTCAGCTGAAGTAGCCTGCAGTACTGCACTCTAACCACTGCACCACCTCGGCTCTGATCCTGATATGTCACGTGACAACGCCATGACGATGCAAGTTTGACAGATCTGTTCTAGATATTGAAGCCCACAAGTCTTAAAGTTGCCAAAGTGGGACATCTCTGATTTAGAGGATACAGACTTGAGAAATCCTGATTATTAGATACAGTGCTCATACACATGGCTCTGGTTTCCCTTTAATTGATTGAAGCGATCGGGCAATTACTTTTTCACATTGACACATCCTATATTAGTTGACCTTGCTTGTGAAATAAATGAAGCAAGAACCAAACTTGCTTGGTTCTGGGTGTTATTTGTACTCTCAAATTCCCTTTGTATTTCAATAGGACCCACATGAAACTCTGAGAATACTCAGTAGCAAAGATCTACAAATATTCAGAAAGTCCAAAAAAGGAGTGAATACACACAGAATTAGAACTAGTGTAGTGCTTTTATACTCCAATAAGAAAAGGCTAAAACTAGTTGTGACTCTCATTCTTCCCCTCCCAGGGAAATAAAAAGACCATAGATAGATTAGATTTTGGATCAGTTTGGCATTCAGCAACAGCACTAGCAGATTTCCACTGCTGGGATGAACCATCCTCCAGTCATGACAATGCTAATGAGGGTATTTGTCTCCCAATTATTCAACTTGGTTCCTATATAATATATCAAGCTAAGATGACAGAAGATTCTTAGGTATGCCATGAAGAACCATAGAACCTGTTACTTTTTTTTTTTTAAGAAATTCAATTTTATTGTGATTATGCCTCTTTCCCTCAATCAAAGCTGCAATAGTAGAAAAGGAAAAGGTATGTCCAATTGTCAAGTTCCAAAGATGCTTTTTCCAAATGGCAACTGGAATTTTTTTCAGAACTTCCTCGGTTCTGAAGAAGAGTTTAGTTTCTTGGATGAGAAGCAAAATATTTTCAAAGAAAAAAACCCAAGAAAGTACAGTTGCCTTTTGGACAAAGCATAGACACTCCATTGTCAAGGATCTTCAAAACCAACTGGCTTCAAGTAATTCATCAGCCCATGATGTTAAATATACAGAATATAATAGGTGGTTAGACAGCTTCCATTATATGCATTAGATAAAATTTGGTATGATTTCCACCACATTCCATCCAAAACTGGAGCTCAAGAAGTATTGGTGTTAAGAAACTTAAAGACCAAAGAGAAGGCAGACTACTTAAATTTCTTAGTGGTCAAACTCAGTGGTCAAAATTGTGTCCAACAGTGATCACTATTCTATTTCTTCAAGAATAAAAAATACACTAATCCTTTAAACTGTCTACCATGTTTACATGATCAAATCCAATTATCCTATAATTATGGCTATTACTATGGCACACTGAAATCAATTGGTTTGCATAGCAACCATCTGTTATTGTTTCTTCTTGCTTCACTAAACCTATATAAATAATTATTTCTGCAATAAATTCTTCATCCCTTATCTTGCAAATCCTATTAGCCATGTTCTTTTTTATTTTAAAAAAACTATATAGCTTTCCTACATTACAGTAAGAATTTCCAGTGATGGGTGTGGCATTGTGATTAAAAGCTCACAGTTTTGAATGTATGGATGACATGGTTTCTTTCATACATACACAAAGGAAAGAGGATTGGCTTTTGACACCACACATGCTGTCTTTCATGTTTTGACTCTTTCCCTTATGAGTGCAGCTGTATGTGATCTTCCTTCCATATACACAGCCTGAAGCTACAGCATTGTATGTAGCCCAGAAACCTTTGGTGTTGTTTCCCAGAGCCTCTCCCAATTTTGCCATAAAACTGTAATGTTATTAAAAGAAAACATTATTAAGAGCAAGGGTGTCAAATTCGCATCGTCATGTTGTTGTCACATGACGTAGCGTGACTTTTCCCCTCTTCACTAAAACAGGGGTGGGCATGGCCAGCACATGACGCAGCCGGCCCACGGGCCGTGAGTTTGACACCCCTGATTAAGAACATACAATAACCACATTAACACAGATAATTAGTTAAAAATAATTATTTTATGTGCATTAATTCAAATTAACCTGTGTCATTCTTTTGGAGAGCAACATCCATTCAAAGGCTATGTGTGGGCCTTATCCCCAGAAATATTGTTCAGTCCAATTCTACTAACTTCACAGGTCAAGGAAGAAAGGGGTCAAGTTGATTCACCTTCCTTTTGTATTTGTAAGCTGGTCCTATAGGTTTTTCAAAATTTTAGAAAAGGGAGATAGAGGACTTCTTTATTTCCTACCAGCTTCATCATCATATTACAACCAACACATTTTCTACACCCTCTACGTTCAAAGCTCTTCACCATGCCAGAGCTGTCACCATAGGGCCTATATTTTCCTGTACAAGCCATCTGTTTGATCAGATGGGGACAATGAACCAATCAAACAGCTCAGAGCTGTGGCTTTTCAGAGTCCCTGCTTTGTAGTAGAATGTTGGAAGACATTAAGAAGGCAAGGCCTTCTGTTCTATGTAATTTCCAGTCTTCTTCTCCTTCTTATGCAGGAGTTATAATTATTTCTGAGGAAGCTATTATCCTTTGCTTGTAGATCTTACTAAGACCTCATTAGCTAATTCTGTTTGCTCTTTGCATGTGCCATTGAATCATATTTCTTTCATCTGGACGGTTATTGCTGTTATTGTTTTGTATTCTTATTTATTAACAGCAGTTGTCTTCAGCAACTGTGTTCGGTCTTTTCATTTCTAACTCTTTGATTTTTCTAGGTTTGCAAAGAGGTTGCTGAAGTATATGATTTCTGATTACTTATGATTTAGCAACAGTAGGAACTGATTGGGCCATGATGGTTGAAGATGCATTGTTTCCTCCATATGGATCTCATTTTCATCCCAACACACTGACATTATCCTTGGATTGTTATGAAAACCAGGAGTTTTGAAATAAAAAGTGGGGGGAACCAAACTTTGCATTCAAATTTCTCCTAGGTATTTGAGAAACAATCACCATCACAAAACATCATATGTTGAAATTTAACTCTGTAAATAGAACAGCAGGGTTCAGGGTTTATGCTACAAGTGCCACAAATTCTTATGTCAACAAGCTACTGGTAGCCAACAGCACTTATAGGAAAGGGATTAGAGTCAAAAAAATGTGGCATGGCTATATAAAGCAGGCATATAGGTAAATTCTGGGAATCAAGTATGATGTACCTACCATGTTTTCCCGAAAATAAGACCCAGTCTTATTTTCTTTTCGGCCCCTTTTCTGTTCGGCGCAACAAGCCTCGCAGCGTTCTGCCGTGAGCAGCAGCAGTGCCATGACGAGCATTGTGGCATTCTGCCATGAGCGGCAGCATCAACACGTTGCAGCACATGGCGTCTGGCCGCAAGCGGCCACAAGCGGCTGCAGAAGAAGTTGGGCAGCAGCGCAACAGGTGTTGGGGCATGGGAGGCCTTGCTGCGGCAGTCCTAAGGTAAGTGGATGCAGGGCGCGTGGGGCAGCTCCACCACCCCCCACCTCTGCCCTAGCTTGATTTTTACACCTGCGCCTCTCCCCACCTCGTACATCCAGATGGTGGGTGGGGCTTAACTAGGGCTTATTTGGGGGGTAGGGTTTCTATTAGGTACAGGTGCATTACTTTAGTTTTTTAATCTACATTGTAAAGGATGTGAATGATGCAAGAATATATTGACCACTTGTGTGCAAAACAGACTGGTCCTTTCCCAGAATATTTCAGTGTTACCCAGAGCATTCCTTTTTAAAAACAAAACCATCTCAGAATGCTGCCATCAACATATTCCAATGGCAAAATAGTCTGGAATATCCAGAAAATGACCATTCTTGTTTGTAAATCCATAGTATTCACAAGCAAAACTTAATACACATGATAGGAAAAAAGCTGCAAACAGTAATACAAACAACTGGAGCTATTATAAAAACAATAACAATAAAATGTCATCATGGCAATAGTAAAAAAAAAATTCTATCATTATGAAGATGAATACATTTTTTTACCACAGCATTTAATCTTAGTGATATCCAATAAAATGGATGTATATTATTTATCTGAACAGCCTAGAGAGCAAGGCATTTTCAGATGCATTATTTTACTGACAACATGTTTTGAAATAAATTTATTGTATAGACACCTTTGGAATACTATTCTGATTGCCTGATTTCAATATAGCATTCTAACTAGAAAATGTGAAGAATAGCAAACAGAATGAACAAAACATGATATCCTTTCCCCTAAGAAAGGATTGATAGAAGGCAAGCATTTGTAGTCTTCTGAATAGAATAACTGATTTTGGATTTGTTTCAATGAATAAATGTAACCGTACTATTATCAATATTGCCTTTGAATAAGGGGATTTATTCAAATTGACCATACATCAGCTCCGCAGCCTGGTTTAAGGACAATTAGAATGATTTCTTGATTCTACCAGTATGGATATATACCGAATAAACTAGGCATGTCCACCTTTGGCAACTTTAAGACTTAAGAACTTCAACTCCCAGAATTCCCCAGCCAGCCATACTGGAGACCCTTGTAATAAACCTTCATATTCAACTTTCTGTTCATACTGTGGATGTTGCTTATATAAATGTTCTTTCTGGCCATCTTCATAATTAATTGCTAATCACATGAAAATAAATATTTTATAAAGCATGCCTATCACTCCAAGATAAGGACACTTCCATATTGAAGTTACTGACTTGTCTGAAATAACTAATTCGTTTAAGCAAATATTCAAAATATTAACAAATCCTAAGGGAAAGTGCTAGATGGATCAGAATGCACAATCCTTTTCAATCTCTTGTTATGTAATAAGGAAAGCAAAACAAAAACCACAATTGTGACATGTTTTATTTACTATAGTCTTTCACATTCCAGGATCTGCCAAGAACTGAGAGAAATAAGGGGCTTCAAGAGATAACCAGCTTGGAGAGATTTTGCTTAAGGACATGGGATGTTTGGAAGATCCCAAAGCATTTCAGATTGATCTCACATTATTCTGAGAATTTCAAATCAACTTTCCTTCCAGTGACAGCAAGTCAAAACTTCTGTAGTATTCTTTTGAGTAAATTATCAGTCATTGGTGGCAATGTTTGGAAAAGGTTCCTAAATCTAATGAGATATTTCAAAGATCAAAATTTTAGCAAGACCTATGGATTATTTTGGTTTGTTGAGCTAAAAACTCATTTTATCCTTTTGAAGAGATGGGAAAACGATTCCTTCTAAATCAAATGGTAGTAAGTAATTTGAACCTGCAGACTATTATTAGAAAACCTAATGTAACATTTGATGTTATTTCATGAGTGTATATTAATCTGCAGCAATAATCATACAGATTTCAAATTCGAGGGGGGGAATCAAAGAAAAACTAGATAGAGAAAACATTAAAAGTTTAAAAGTATAACTGCAAATAAAGTTTTAGCTCATAGGTTGATTGTTTTAGCTCATAGATTCATCTTGTGATTATTTAGGAATAAAAAGTGATCCAGATAATTATCCAGCATATAGAGTCATTTGTTCTATTGCAAAGGGAAACAAAATAATTTTGCAAGGCTCTGCTAAACAAACACAAAACAGAATCTTTAGTTAGGTTTGTAGCATGCATTTCAACAATACAAAAATCTTCAATAATTCTACATTCCTATAATTATTGATGTTATTGTATGGGTGTAATGGACTGTAAAAGTAATCTTGAAGAACAGGAGGATGAGCTAAAACCAAGACAATGGGGTGACAGAAGAAATTTTAGTCTGAGGCAGAACTGTAGTTTGAGAAAACATCTCAGGCTTGACCTCTCTTGTTCTCTTGAAGATAGAGGGAGGTGGGGGAGGCTCATTCAGACATGCAAGTCTGTTACTGTAACCTTATCATAAAAGTATGACTAGAATTCATAGTTTTGGTTTCTTAGTTTGATCTACCTCGGTGGTGAAGTCCAAATTTTTTACTACCGGTTCTGTGGGTGTGGCTTGGTGGGCGTGGTGTGGCTTGGTGGGCGTGGAAGGGAAGGATACTGCAAAATCCCCATTCCCTCCCCACTCCTGGGGGAAGGATATTGCAAAATCTCCATTCCCACCCCACTCTGGGGCCAGCCAGAGGTGGTATTTGCCAGTTCTCCGATCTACTCAAAATTTCCGCTACCGGTTCTCCGAACTACTCAAAATTTCCTGCTACCGGTTCTCCAGAACCTGTCAGAACCTGCTGGATTTCACCCCTGATCTACCTTGAAGGGCTGACAATGGGAAACACAGTGAGTTTTAGCAGCTTTAGAAATGGATTTTCTTTATTGATTTATTTTATTAAATTGCTTGACCACCATAGTTGTGTGACTCTTGGTGGTGCACAAAACTAATTATAAACCTCAACATAAAATATCCATAATACAATGATTACAGCATAATACAAAAATTAAATCCAAGAGCCTAATTGAAGCAATACATACATTCCTATGGCACGCTCTCAACTAATTAAAAAACCTCTCCAGAAGAGCTTATTTTAATTTGTTTCCACAAGGCAACAATGCCAGGCTATTCTACTGTTTCATAATATGATGATCATTACAGAAAACATCCTCTCCTTACCTCAGTTGCTGCAATTTTACACCAGTGGAGATCTACAAACATTTATTGCCAGGATGCTCACAGCAGATGGATAGATTCTAGAACAGGGTTTCACAAATTGTGAGGTGTAGGTCTCTTGAGGATGTATAGAGAATGTCCAGGGGAGGTGTGAAGAACCTTTTTGTTACATTGTTACAATAAATCCACCTTTCCCAAATTAATTTGATTACAATTTAATTGTATGATTTTCATTGTTCATTTGTGTTCGTTTTGGAGTTTGGATTTTTAGGAGAGCTGTCAACATTACAATTACACGAAAGGAAGGTATAACTGAGAACCAATTTGGTTTAGTGATTAAGGCATAATTTATAACATGACAATTGTCAACATGCTAGGAACATCTTGTACAAACCTTCTAATAAGAAGAACATCCACAATCAGATTACACATTCATGTGAAGTGCCAAGCTTAAGAGCAATTTTTCTTTGATCTGCCAATTGTCTTTAAATCATGTGAAACTTTTTGGTTGCTGTCACAGTTGTCCATTTAATTTTTGATCACACAAATCAGTTTTTCAAAGTCTACCTTCTTTACATTTTTGACCGGGCAATGTCCAGTGCCCACATCAACACAGTCATCTCCATGAACAACCTGTTTTCAGTGGTGAATTTCATTGGGGGGACTGCACACTTCATTTCATGGACAATACTAAATCAACTTTTTGTCACAGCAATCTTCCACCAATTCAAATGCCATAACAGATGCTAAAGAATATGTCAGAGTTTCTAGTATGTCAGTACTGCCATCTCCTGGTGACCTATTACATTAGAGGCATTACCTTTCTTTCAGTTCTTTAATTAATCAGGAAATATTATTTTGCATTTTTTGGACCCTGCAGAGAATATTTAAAAGGGAATAGACATTAGACTTGATATTATTTGATCTTGTCCAGTTATTACCTTCTTTTGATTTCAAGTTAGAACATATGTTAACACAGTATGGGGCAGAAATACTATAACTCAGAAACATTATGAACTATGTTCCTAAACCATGGAATATGTCATCTCATGGAAAGCTTTGGCTCTGTGTCTGGAGAATGGCAAAGAGGGTTATTTTAAATATTTGGAAAGAAACCTGCTTTCCTAATTTTAATGAATGGATTTAGGATATCTATTTTTTAGCAGTCTTACTATTCCAAAACTGAGAAGATAACACAATTATTTGCACTATAGTCTAGATTTAATGATCAGTTTAAGGACTGAATTTGTGTAATATAATTTGTATAATTATTTATTATTATTTTATGGATCTTTTTCCTGTTAAATACTTTTTGCCACATTTATTTTAATTACTATAATATATTTACATATTTTTGTTCACCGTGTAATCATTATCTTTTTTTCTTCTGTTGATGTAGTCTCTTTCTTTTTTGTAGTTCACTTATTTAAAAAGTAATGTTGCATCTCATGTTCAAATGAACAAAGAAAAATATAAAGTGGCAAGCTAAAAGGAAAATGTGTTCTGATAGAGTTGCAATAATTGTATATCAATGATAAAAGTATTTAATGGCATCAACTGGAATAATGAAGTAACAAGAGGAAAGCAGTTGGTTTCACATTTTTGTTAAGGGTAATAATGGAACCTGCATATTAGAAATCGAAGATAATTGCAGTTGTTATGTAGATAATGGAAGAATATACATATTTATCAATAGCATTTCATCAAACAGGAGTAATATTGATGAAAAGCCATGGAACATGTTGGTAAATTAAAGTTTAAGAACAGTAGCCTCAAAATGTTTGGGTGCATATTATTTATGACTAATTGTTATGGTTCAGTCATTTCAGTTCAGTTTTGTTGTAGAAAAAAGGTAGGGTATAATGATTTAAGTATTATTTTTCTTTAAGAATGTGGAATTTTGAGTTAGGACAAACTCATTTGGAAATGGGCTGTTGGACTGCATCTGATCCTTATAAGATGTATTGTTATAAATAGTAATTTTATTAATTATTAATAAAATATAATAATATCATTTGAATCTTCTTCTGGTTTTCATGATCTCTTCATAAAATGATGGACTGTAAGACAGCAAATCAACACAAATTAAAGAATAGCATCAATGTATGGAAGGATGTGTAACAAATGAAATGTCCAAATCCTTCCTTACTGTTTCTTTTGAAAGACCTCACCTTATCAAAATGGAAGAAAGCAGAAGACAGAAGACAGCATGAAGCAAAAGAAGAAGGAACAGCTAAAGTTCTTATCAATAAAATAATGAGACCCAAATAGGGCAAGTCTCAGAAAAGTCAATCAAGCTCTCCATGCATTGCTGGTACCAACAGCTAAAACCTGGGTGTTGACAAGTCCTTCAAGGTGTGGTGTGGCATAGAGGTGGGTTCCTCCCGGTTTGGACCAGTTCGGCCAAACCGGTAGCGACCCGCTGGTGACATCACGATGACGTCACGGATCCGGTTCGGTCGGTGCAGGTCCGTGGGTGCCGCCATATTTTTTTTGAATTTTTTTTTATTTTTTTATTTTTTGAATTTTTTTTAATTTATGTTTTCTTCTGCGCATGTGCAGAAGCCGAGTTTCCAGCACTACACTACCATCTTGTTTTTGGCTTTTTTTAATTTTTTTTTTTTTGCATTGCGCATGCACACGCATGCCCACACGGTGTGCCCACACGGCGCGCCCATGTGGCGCGCCCATGCGGCATGGGAGGAAGAGAACCGGCAGCGAGGTAAGTTAGAACCCAACCCTGGTGTGGCGGTTTTTTTAACCCTTTCCTACAGATATCTTCAAAACAAAACGAATCCATTTATTTCTTTGTTTGTTTATTATAAAATTTATAGGAAGCTCATCTTACCTTCAGGTAACTCTGGGTGGCTTACAATCATAAAAGATAAAAAACTATATAAACTAAAAACATAAATAAGTTAATACAAAATCCAAATGCCTTCGTATTCCCTCAGATTCCTTGCCTTGCCCAACCCTGGATTGTCACCACCAAATCAGACACATTCTCCTAAAACTCTTAGAGCCCATTTTGGTTAAGTGCAATCTGTGGAGTAAGCAAGGTCCATCTTTTTCCTAAATTAACGCCATGTTAAAATATTTAGTCAAGTGTAGGTCATCATAGTATGATGATATCAACCTGCATCTGTTCCATCTAAGAGAGATATCTTCACACAGATGCACAAACATTTTTTTAACAACAAATTTACAACTGTTGATTCCTTAAACAGCCTTCTTGAAGAGAAGCTATAAAGTGCCAGATTATAAACTGTGAGTTACAAAATAAATGATTAAATATATATTCATATATATTTAGATAGAGACAACAACAAAGATAGAGACAGATGCAGGGTCCTTGGTGTTCTCTGAGCTTGTTGGTTTTCTTGCAGACATTTCATTACCAAACTAGATAACATCATCAGAGTTACAAATATTCTCTTCTATCGATAGAGATAGATGTATATACTTTCCTACAGGAGTTCAAGAGGGTCTCAATTACACTCCTTCCTTCTGTTTTTCCACATGACAACCCTGTGGGGTAGACCTTGTTAACCATCTACTGAGTCATTTGCAAGCAGGCTGTCTCACATGCCTGCTACAATGTGCCTTCTTGTAAGGCAAAGTAAACTTTTCAAACCACAACTCTATGAATGTGTATGTGCTTTGTCTGGAGAGCTAAGATGTGATTCAAGGACATTCAGTGAGCATTCATCGTTACAAGTATAGTAGAACCTGGATCCAACACCTTACTCACTATATCATTCTGATTCTCTCATGCTGCAAAACTCAAAACAGATGACTTATCCTGCTATTGCTCTAATACAGTTTTTTCTTTTATGTCTCATTTCATGCTAATTTATGAAATAAGCTCAATATGAATACATTTGCTGCCCATAACTAAGATCTTTCTCCAGTAGAGCAATCTTGCATCGCACGAAAATATATTGCTTCTTTTACTGTGACTGGCCATGTAAGGGTCATACGCAAAGCCTTTGAAGCACACTCAAATCTGAAAGCTGAGGTCATCCGAAAGCTGAGCCAGCAGTGAAGTTATATGGTTTGGTTGTTTCCCTGATATTTGTTTGATGGTAAGCTGTTTGGTTTTAATCTTTCACATAATTCCAGTTATCACTTCATTACTCGATAGAGTAAACCTGATATATAAAAGCTGGCATGGTTTTTCAGAGCCCTGCAATAATTCAAAGAAAAGCAGCTGCA
The DNA here is from genome assembly GCA_003457575.1 of Thermophis baileyi. NCBI lineage: Eukaryota > Metazoa > Chordata > Lepidosauria > Squamata > Dipsadidae > Thermophis > Thermophis baileyi. Next base: position 1,219,476 of record QLTV01002149.1, read on the forward strand.
GCTGCAGTCCAGTGAAGGCTTGGGAGCATTGCTTTGAAGACTTCCAGACCTTTCCCTGGTGCCAGCAGAAGCATCCATCAGGGGATAGTTTTAAAAGTCAAGATGGCAATCCATCTTTCCCTGTTTTATCCCACTTTCACACCATTACATTTAATGGAAATGTATTGAATGGTAGTTGGAGGTACTACAAAGGTGTTGTGTTGATGCACCTAAAGAATGCCAGATATTATTCTTTGGTTTTAATATGCATCTTCAATTAGAGGGGCTAGTTAACTTCCAGCATTATGTTCTTACCTTTAACAGTCATAATCAAACTTGAATTACAAATACATTGAAGGATTGCATGGCAATTTTATATGGCTCATAGTCTATGCAGTTCTGATTAACAGCCATTCTTTGAGTATTTGCAGAGGTGGGTTCCTACCGGTTCTAACCGGTTCTTTAGAACCGTTAGTAAACCGGTAATGACATCATGGAACCGGTTCTTTCGGTGTGTTCCGTGGGCACAGCCATCTTGGATTTTGCTTCTGCGCATGCGCAGAACCGAATTTTTGCTTCTGCGCATGCGCAGAAGCTATTTTTTATTGCTGCGGGGGGGCACGCAAAGCGTGCACGCATGGCGCAACCCTGAGCGAACCAGCAGCAAACGGATCCAGAACCCACCCCTGAGTATTTGTATATAATTTAGGCTAAAATACAGCATCTGGAAGAATTGTGGTTGTGGAAGCCTTAGGGAATGATTGCTTTCAAAGCTGGTGTGGTTAATTATTGAGATTTATCCTAATTTCTACCTCAGTACAGTATTCACCCTCAATGCTGCTCACCAGATGATCATGGGCTTCAAATCACTGCATTAGGTGATCATGGGCTTCAAATCACTGCAAATGAATACCAGGTTGGTATGCAGTAAGACCCTAATTCCACAGAGGAGGGAGGGTCATTCATAAAGACTGGTCCATCTGACATGGTGATCCAGAGAGACTAGGTGATCCAGAGAGGGGCTGTTCTTGGAATCTGCCTGCCTATGGTTAATCTGGAACTGAAGTGAGAGGTGGAATTAAGACTGGCTTGCCTGGAATTGCTGGGAGGGAAGAAGCACTGGAAAGCAGACCCTGCCTATACCAGCGGTTCTCAACCTGTGGGTCGCGACCCCTTTGGGGGTCGAACGACCTTTTCACAGGGGTCGCCACGCACGCTAGCCCGCCATCTTGGTGCCACCGTCAGCAGGGGTGAAATGCTCCCGGTTCGGCCGTGCCTGCGGGTCGCCGGACAGCCAGTAGCGACGGAAGCGGGAGATTTCGCCCACCCGCCCGGACGCTGCCATTTGGGTTCTTTTACCCTCTGCGCATGCGCAGAACGCTTTGCGCATGCACAGAGGGTAAAAGAACCCAAATGGAGGCATCCAGGAGGGTGGGCGGAGGGGGGGGGGGGGGGGGGGGGGGGGGGGGGGGCGGGGTGGCGGGGTGGGGGTCGCGGGGGGGTCACAGCATTAGGAAGGTTGAGAACCACTGGCCTATACCTTAGATTGCTTATCTTACGGGTGTCAAACTCGCCGCATCACGTTGCCGTCACGTTACATTTTGTGACGTTTTTCCCATTTGCGGAGCTGGGGCGGGCGTGGCCTATGCGTATCGCATCTGGCCCATGGGCCGCCAGTTTGATACCCCTGGCTTATCTAGTCATTCTATAGTGAATGTAGTTATAGTCTGGTGAGATTCTTGTAAATAGGTGAACAGCAATAAACATACTTCTCTGTTCAGCTCTCAGTATTGTGGTTCCTTGAGCCTGACATTGCCTGGGTTTCAAGTTTGGCATCTGCCACCACTCCAAGGCAATAGTGGGTTAGGGTTAAAGTTGCCATACTAAAAGTCTTGACAGCTACCAATAACTGGATGTGAGCACCTCAGGTTGAAGTTTGGTTCTAGGGGGCATCTGTGTTTTTTGCTGATGTACTGGCTTCCTTGCTTTGCAACCATACGTCTGCCTGAACTGCTGGATTCCATCATGAAGTAGGCAATGGAGTCACCAAGGATTATAATCCTTGAGGACTTCAATTCTGTACCTGGATAGGAGTCTGGTACATGATGATCTGGACCTGATCCAAATCATCCAAATCCAACTCATACCAAGGGTTGGATATTGGTTCTGATTAGATTTTTGTCTCAGGGCAAATGCAATATGATCTGCAGGATGAGGACATTACTACCGGTATCAGTATTTTCTCATGATGACATTGCTTTTGTCCCAGTACCTGGAACATTTGGGGAAGAACAGATACAGCCTTAATCCTAGCAAGACTAGTAGGTGTTAGGCCTACCTGAGTCTGGAGACTTCTACCTTTAGTTCTGGTGGAGCCGCACTTCCCCATTTAGGACCGGTATACAATCTTGGTTATCCTCCTGGGTTCTCAACTCTTGCTTGAAGAGCAGGTAGAAGATATTGCTAGGGGGGCCTTTGCACAGATGCATCTCATCTGCCAGTTGTGCTAACTCCTGGATCAAAAGGCCCTCTTCATGCTTTAGTTAGTTCACAAGCAAACTATTTTAACACACTTGGCAGGCAGGTGCCCTGTCAGAAATGGCAACTAGTCCAGTAAGTTTCCCAAGACAATACTCGGCATGCATCAGTATGCACATGTAACAACCCTGTTCTGTGATCTGTACTAGCTACTGGTAAGTTTTTAGATGCAATTCACGTTGCTGGGTATACCTACAAAGCCATACATGACATAGGACATATCTATTTGAGGGACTCTCTTCCTCCTGTAATTTCTGCCTGCCAGCCAGAAGGGTAGGTTTGTTTTGAGATATATCCGTGAAGCATTTCCGAAAACTGATGGGATCAAAGAAGTAGGCATTCTCTGTCACACTGTCTGTCCCCTGGAATTAAATTGATTTAAGGTGCCCCCATCCTAAAAATGAGCTTAAATGGACTACGGGGGATGGTTGAGGACAGGAAGGCCTGGAGGAACGTTGTCCATGGGGTCGCGATGGGTCGGACACGACTTCGCGACTAAAAACATCCTAAAAAGGCTCTTTCCCCAAGCTTTGGGCTACATTAAGGAAGTGAGTGACTCTGTTGGGGATACAATTGTGTTGGGAGATTTCACCATTGTTTTTTGCTGATGGGCTGGTTTTTATTCTTGTACACACACACACACACACACACACACACACACACACAGAGCCATAAATAAATGGATCTTCGTTGCTAAGTACTTTGCTCTAAATTCAAATAACTATAGATAAATAGCAAACTGTTAATATGGAAGGAATTTCTACTAACATTTGATGTATTCATCTAAATCACAAACTCGCATCCATCTGAATAAAAGAGGCCTGTTTCTTTCTGCCTTGACTTAAAAAGAAGCAACCTATAAGAGGAAAGAGATAAAGTAGTGGCATTATCTATTCCTCATTCTTAGTACAGATACAAGGAATTAATCATGAAAGACAGTTTTTAAGAAGGATTTTTTTTTAGTGAAACTGGGCTCTTTTTTTAATTATCCACTTTTCACTCACCTCATAGACCAGGGGTCTGCAACCCGCGGCTCTGGAGCCGCATGTGGCTCTTTCATCCCTCTGCTGTGGCTCCCTGTCACTCAAAATATGCGTCACAACTGCCAATGTGCAACACCCACGGGCACGTGATTTATTGAGCTTTTCGACCGATCTTTTTTTCGTAGTTCAAAATGTTTTTGTTGCATGCAGAAATAAAAAATGTGTTTTCTCTGTAGCAGGTCATTGATTTCATAAATGCAACACACTATAGTTTTTTTTATACATAGCATAAAGGTAAAAAACGATATATGCAGTGTTACCTTCATTTTAGATGTCAAAAGGGTTTTGTGGCTCCCGGTGTTTTCTTTCCTGTGGGAAACGGGTCCAAATGGCTCTTTGAGTGTTTAAGGTTGCCGACCCCTGTCATAGACAAACAATAAATTTCAAAGTTGGAATTTGGGATGTGAAAATGGAAGATTAAATTCCAACGTATAACAAACTGGTGTTTTTTTTTAAGAACAAGTACAAGATGGAGCGGCATCTTTAAAAATAATAGGATGTTTTGTTTTGTTTTGTTTTGTTTTGTTTTGCGTAAGATAAATTCTTGCCCCAATAGTAGATTATGAGAAATGAATGAGAAAAAGAAGTTTAAAAAGCCAAAAGCACAATATTAGTTTCTAACACAACGCAAAGCCTGAAACAGAACTTCACTTCCTCATTGCTGTGAGACAAGTTATAACTAACTTTGAAATAGCATCAAGCCATTACCATCATTGCAAGCACTATCATCCTAGCACAAAGCACCAGGATAAAATGAAAATAATTTGATGTCATTTTTCATTTTCAAATGAAACAGTATATGCTAATGGAGTGGACTTTTTTGAGCAGCATATGCTAATTCATGCCATTCAACTCAGTGCCTGCTGCATTATTTGCTTCCATTAAAATTCCCTTTTCCCCCTTGTTTCCATTTTCTCTCTCTCTTGAAAACTCAGGATGGCTATTCAAAAGTATATCTCCGTTTCCCCACTGTTTACTTGAGACAGGTATTTAAGCCCAGTGAAGCTGGCAGATTCAGAAGACAAAACCACCTAGATTTATTTTTTTTTTTTGTTTAAACCCTTTCTTCCTGGTCATTATAGCAGAATCTTGAAAACCTGTAGCAAGTTAGCACCCACCCCTCTCCTAGGAAAATGAGATATTTTAGGAAATATTAAAAGGACAGAATATTTCCCCTAAAAGGGAGGCAGAAACTCACCCCCCCCCCCCTTTGTCAATAGGCCATTAAGGCCTGGGCCAGTCTATTCTACATAACAAAGATCTACCTCCTCCAAGCAGAGCCATAATAGGAATTGCCCAAAGCCCTTTCATTACATCATCAGCCAGCAAGGCTCAACCAAGCCTGGGACTCAGGACAGCCTACAGAGTTGCCCCTGCATGGCCCCATGGGAGTCTGACAACCAATCAGAATACAAGCTCAAATTCAGAAGCCCAACAGAGGACATAAAACCCAGGCACTCTCAGCATCTCTTCCCTTTTCTGCCCAGGACCTCAAACCATGTGATCCTGTTCATCATTAAACCATCTTTCCAAGCAGTCTCTATGTGTCTTTTTCCCCACTTGGAACTGAACCCAAAAGGATATTTCTTCCAACAAACCTATCAAAAATAATTATCCTGCACTGTTTACATCTAGCTTAATTAAGATGTGGTTGCTCTGAGTCTCTCCTTCATGCTTCTTTTCTCTCTAGGACCAGGATCTCTTCTACAATGGCCTGTTCTGTCAGGCTGCCTCCCCCGGCTTCTCAAGGTCTCTTAGACTTTCCCTCACATTAGCTTATCATTTCTTCTTGAACCCTGGCTGTGTCCCTGTCTATTTATTCCAAGGGCCAGTTTCAGCAAAGGATTTGCTGCAGTCGGTATAGCTGGAATGTCTCAGTCTGCATTTTTGAAATGCCAGCAACAAGGCTTCGCATGTTTCCAATCCATTGTGGCATAATTTAACCAAAAGCTCTTTTAACTTTCCTTGAAGGCTTACATTTAGAACATAACAGTCTCTGTAGCCTAATTTACCCTGGGCAGTTGAAAGAACGGGCTATAGATGAAGGGCCATATTATGCACAGTTATAATGAGGAAGGCTCAGAGACAAGAAATAGCCTGGCAGCTTATTTATTTATTCATTTAATTTATGAAGCCGCCTGTCCCACATTCGTTAAGGATTTGCTCGGTGATATCTTCTGAGGACCCAGCCAAATAGCCTGGTTCCGCTTGAGAGTTTGAAGGAGCTCTCAGCAAAATATTTTTGATGGGCTTTCCCTTGCCTAGGTGACTACTCCCCCCCCCAATCTACTTAGTGCAAAGCTTATTTTCTGATGAACAGAACATGGATTTTCCATGACTTGATCGGAAGGTGTAACAATATATTTTGTAAAGGAATTCAGTGCCGACCTTGGAAAAGGTATGAAAGAGCCATTAAGAAGGCATTTGGAGAAGAGATTACACAGTCCAGGGGTTAAAAAGGGTGTGAGAAAGAGTGTCAAAACAACCCAGCCTTGATTTTGTTTAGAATAAATGGTATAGATAAACTTGGACAAGTTTTTAAGCTTCTGTTGTTATACTCTGCAGCAATAAAGGATCGTTCCTGGAGTCACTGTGCTGTCTGTTTCTTGACCAGGCCTATCTTGAACGGCTGACAATCTTTTACATTGCAAAAGCTTGAAATCTGCTACAGCAAGGTACAGCTATTAAACCTCAATCCTCTGGACCGCAGAAGTAAAATTGAACACAGTGGCATGTAGACCCTAAAATCTAATCAAAAAATGGGATGTGTCAAGGCTAAGCTGATTTGAAGCACACTTTTGAAATCAGTATTGGATAGCATTCCTGAAGAACCCATAGCTTCCCCACTCCTCAGGGTTGCACATATTCAACTTGAATATAATAACTGCTTGATGTACAGTAACCAATTAATTGTGAAGGTGCGAGTGGCTTGGAAGGCAAAATAGTCCTGTTTTTTATATGAAGCAGAATTTTCTATTGCTCTTGTACATATGTAAACATACACCTGTGAAGTCTTTACCTATGTTATTCAGATCAATAACATAGCATCATCCGTGAAATGAAGAAATAGCATTCCTAAGGAATTTTTAAGAAAATGAATTATGGAGCAGACTAGGTCTAAGTAAGTCAATAAAGTGGAAAATGTAAGTGGAATAATTTGGATACATATTGGTGGGACTTTGATCTTGTCAGCCTTCTTGGATTATAGTTTAATGAGAAACCTGGAAAGTTTTAGTTGCAGCTAGACCGAGTCTGTGTGAACAGAAATCAATCTTTACTGCTTCAGATTGATGAATTTATTACAAGGAAGGGAGGGAGGGAG
>QLTV01002149.1:1230010-1245626 GCA_003457575.1 Thermophis baileyi
ATAAATTGAGTGTAGACTGTTGCAGAAGATGAGATCGAGGCAATTGTTGAGTCTAGTGTTGTTTGTTACTAGTTGATCTAGTCCTAGATTAGTAATAGCATTGTATAGGGTTGAATGTATGTGTTCAGTTGTACAATCATTTAGTGTCCAGTTAATATGAGGTAGGTTGAGATCACCAAGAAAAATAAGAGGGTGTGGGTAGGAGGCTGCCCACGTTAGTAGTGAGGTTAACTTGTTCGCATGTGTGATGTCGTAATCGGGGGCTCTGTAACATAGTAGAAAGCGAAGTGTGGTATTTAAGGACAGTTCGCAGACTATGGTTTCTGGTAGAGCGAGATCATGTGTAACTTGAATATTTTTTAGGTTTAGTGATTTTTTATAGAAGATGGCAACTCCACCTCCTCTGCGGGTTTCACCCCTGCAGTGACGGTGGCACCAAGATGGCGGGCTAACGCGCGCAGTGACCCCTGCGAAATGGTCATTCGACCCCCAAAGGGGTTGCGACCCACAGGTTGAGAACCGCTGATCTATTGAGATCTCAGAAGCATGTCTTTTCTGCTCTTCCCCTACCTTGTGGCACACCATCCCCCTGGTGATCCAGGAGGCAAGACTCATGTCAATCCTCCAAGGTAGATCAGACTAAGAAACCAAAGTTATGAATACTAGTACTACTTTTATTCTAATGTTACATACTATAACAAAGTCCAAATGTGCCTCCCCATTCTTTCCTTTTATCTTCAAGAGAACTAAGAAAGGTCATGTCTGAGACACTTTCTCAAATTACATTTCTGCCTTAAAACCATTATTTCTTTCATCTTGGTTATGGCTCTTCCTTCTGTTCTTCAAGGTTACTTTTACATCCCATGACACTAGAGGGTACATAGAGAATTAAAATTTAAAAAATAACTATAACTTACAAAATGAATTTCCAAGACAATGTAACACACAGCCATGAAAATCATTCCATTTCCTAGGTACCACAAAATGACATATTCTAATAAAAGGATCTGGAGAACGCCTCATTTAGCTTGTGTTATATATGGTACCATCCATCACAGCCTCTTCTCCAACCCACATTATACTGGATATAAGAATATTAAGAACCAGAGTTCTCAGAGAAAGATATTTGCGTCACCTGCTGCATATATGATAATTTCAGATTTCCTGAATACTTTCAGAGAATGATAGTGCCAATTTGAAAATTTAACTTATTCACCCATGGTACACATTTGTTTTACTGAAAGATTAGAAATGAACCATATTGCAAGCAATGGACTGAAACTACAAGTGTCCAAGTAGCAAAAATGTAGGTATCTGACATGACACCTACAATAATTTCAGAAGCTACTGTTATTCTCCTATAGCACTGCCAGTGGAGTAGAACTTGAATTAAGTTTGTTCCATACTGTTAACAACGCTTTCCCAGCACAGCAAAATATGATAAGAAATAATAGAAGGTTAACAGGAAGAGAGTAATCCCAAAGGTGCTTTTTCCAAAAGGCAACTGGACTTTCTTGGGTTTTTCTTTGAAAACGTTTCGCTTCTCATCCAAAAAGCTTCTTTAGTTTAATTTCTTGGATGAGAAGCGAAACATTTTCAAAGAAAAAAACAAAGAAAGCCCAGTTGCCTTTTGGAAAAAGCAGCTTTGGGACAACCATGACCTGGATGATTGAGAATCTCCATAGTCACAAAGAGAGTAAATGTGCTCAGTTGCAAATATAGTTTTTGGGAGACTGTACAATCTTGTACACAAAAGCATCCTGGACAATGGTCTTCTGAGAAGGCTTCCCATGGTTGTCTCCCTACTTTCAGCTTCTTCTTTGCTTCTATGTCATGGTGCCAAAGTCTGCTACTACCACTATTGCTACTACTGCTATTCCACTTCTACCTTCTCTTCTGATAGTTCTATGAACCAGCTAATTCACATTTTGGAAGTCAGTTGTCATTTTAAACATTAAAATATTGGTCAAATATAAGGAGCAGAGAATTTAGTCAATCAGCACTGGCTCTGGAGAGTATCCTGCCAAGTGAGAGGATGTCACTATTCCATTAATTCATGAGAACCCAGGAAGACCCAGGAAGATATCATCCAGTTGATTCAGTTGCCCACAACTCCATTGGAGGGGGGGAAAACATTACTTCTAAAATGGAGAATTACTGTAGCAGTCTTGAATACTTGGCCAGCATTGCAGCACATCATTATTGTGAACCAGTGAAGATTGTTTTGAGACTTTCCTGGAAAGTCTTAGGATTCAAAAATAATAACCCCACTCACTTCTAGAGATTTTAATGATGTATAGGATGGGAATCTTCAATGATCTACGCTTTAGCTTCAGCTTCAACTTCTTCCAAGACCAGACCTCTCTGGAATCCATGCATGGTGGTGCAGTGGTTAGAATGCAGTATTGCAGGCTAACTCTGCCCACAGCAAGGAGTTCGATCCTGACTGGCTCAAGGTTGACTCAGCCTTCTATCCTTCTGAGGTTGGTAAAATGAGGACCCCCGATTGTTGGGGACCCCCGATTGTTGGGGGCAATATGATAACATTTGTAAACTGCACAGAGAGTGCTGTAAAGCACCATGGAGTGGTATATAAGTCTCAGTGCTATTGTTGTTGCTATAATCGTTCTTTGAGGCATAGGTGTATATTCTTATGCAACCCAAAAGACATTTTGTCAGACATAAGTCTCACTGAATACAACAGTTGATGACAGGTAAGTTGATAGTTACAGTATATATTTATTATAATAGAATGCGTCTATTATAAGTATTTTAAATTTGGTTTCTTCCTAACTAAGGATGATACCTGGACAACTCTGTACTAGAGTCACTCATATATCTGTAAACTTAATTCTTCATGGGCAATGTCTGACATGGTGCCTGGGGCAATGTTTTTAAGTGTTATCTAGAACTGCTTTCAGCCTATGGAGTCTAATGAGATTTGCAGGAAACACCCTAGCATAACCTCTGCCACATATAAGCTGAATCCATGCCCCTCCCGACTTTTTCAGATGCCTTTCAATGTGTATGTGAGGAGGTGGTCAACACTTTTATGAGGGAAAAATCCTACCTCCTGTTTTGACAGAAATGATGCTGTACCAGTCTAGATTCCAACCCAACCCAACCCATCCATGCATATTGGATGGCTATGTCAATGCTGACTATAAAAGATAACCACTGATCTCGATGGAGACCCTGTTGGATTTATTACAGTAGACCCCTCAACAATGTTCCCCCATTACCAAGAACGTAAGAAGGTGGGGGCTCACAGTTAATATTTTTCTATTACATCCTATGCTGTAGAATAACCTCTCCCCTGAGGCCATATTAGTACAGTATTGCTTATAATTTCAATGTTGTTTTATTGTGACAAATTGCTGGAAGTTCAGGTAGATCATTGTACATAAATAAGTAATGTAAATAAGTAAATAAAATTTTCTGGCTAGATTATTATATTTTTATATTGCAAGTCTTTTGGATAGAATTTGTAAAAATTCCCTGGAGACAGATTGAATTGAAGTTTGCATCTATGTTTATGATTTTGCATTATGATTCATTTAGAAGAAAATGTTAGAAATTTCACCAGGAAGAAATGACAACAATTCCATACTAAGGGTTGAAGCTATCTATAACTGAATACCTGCTAGCAACATTTATGAGCACATTTTTTATATTCTTAAAATTCATGTAATATTTTTATCAGTTCATGTCTGTCGCTGATAAGCATCATATCTAACCTTATTTTGCAGTTTTGATAAATCTTTCAATGAAAACCAAAAAAGGAGAGAGTGAGGGGAGAGGGTATTCAAGAACCAGGTGTTATAGTTTGGTAGGTTTATTTATTTATTTTATTTATTTTATAAAATTTATATGCCGCCCAACTCCCGAAGGACTCTGGGCGGCTTACATCATAAAAAATAAAACATATAAAAACAATTTAAAAAAGAAAGGGGAAAAAAAAACCCAACTATATTTAAAATAAAACATTCACACAACCATGCATGGGCCAATCAGAACAACTATTGGCCCCAGGCCTGCCGGAAAAGCCAGGTCTTAAGGGCTTTACGGAAGGCCAGTAAGGTGGGGGTAGTACGGATCTCGGGGGGAAGTTGGTTCCACAGAGTCGGAGCGGCTACAGAGAAGGCCCTCCCCCGCGGTCCCGCCAGCCGGCACTGTCTGGCCGACGGGACCTGAAGAAGGCCAACCCTGTGCGACCTCACTGGTCGATGGGAGGAATGTGGCATAAGGCTGTTAGAATGTGGCATAAGGTTGTTAGTTACTGTGTGCTGTGTTTTGTGCCTTAAGTTGACTCCTGGTGAATGTCTGGACAAGCTCCTGCAGTTTTCGTGGCAAGATTTTGGAAATAGTTTGCCATTGCCTGCTTCCTAGGACTGAGGGAAAGTGACTGGGACAAGGTCACACAGCTGGCTTTATGCTTCAAGCAAGACTAGAACTCATTTTCCCAGTGCCTTAACCAATACACCAAACTGGTTCCAAAATATATGTTTTTATGGACGTTTATCTCTCACACAGTAACTTTTTGAAGGACATTGAATATCAACCTGTCCAAGGGTATCAGGTAAAGAGAAAGATGAACATGAATCTTTCATACACAGTTCCAAGGGCATGCATTTATCTTGTCCTGCAGTCCTGTGAGGCAGCCTTTCCTGACAGGAGGTAACCTTTTCAAAAAAGCTAAATAAAAATTCAAAACTACGGGATCTGTTATATTTACAGTGACCATATTTTCCTGGGAAAAGATAAAGACCAAACCTGAAAAAGGAGCAAATCTGAAAGAGATTCATAAGGAATCTTTATGTTAGACCTTTGCTTTACAGAGGAAAATTCAAGAGCAAAATCAAGAACATAAATCATTAAATAAATCTACAGGAGAGCTTTTAGAAATAAATAACTGTCCTTTACAATAAAGGACGTGTGGTCACTGTACTTCTGGAGCAGTAAAGGATTCTGAAATTCTAGTGACAATGACAAATGTTTTATCCTAAAGACACATTTATGGAGGGAAGGCATTCCCTTTATTATGTTGCTGCTGGAGAAACCTCCAACACAGTAATATCTATTCTGCTATAGCTTTAAATTTAAAGGTTGGCATGGTAACAGATGTTCCCACATGGCTGGATCGGCCTTCCACTGCCATTTTGCTCAGGTTTCCTGGTGACTTTGGATTAACCGCCTACACTGTTACATAGAGAACAACAATTGATGTGCGAGGTGGAACGCTAAAACGTGAAGCACATACACCTGAAATCTGGCAAGAGCAGTTCTATGTGCTACTTTACAGTGATTTAGCCATTTGAAACATCTGCTCATGTCATTCAACTTGTCCAGGATAGTTCCAAGCTTTCACATGACAGAGTTTCAAACATTAGCAAGTGGGTCCTGCATTTGGAATTTGGGATGGAACAATCATTTATTCATTTGGGCTTTGTGGTTTGCCCTCAACATGGAATTGTGTATTCTTCCCAATAAAGAGATAGAAAGTCCAATAACCGGGACTTTATATAATAATATTATTTCTTTGTATAGTAACAATATACGGGTGGAAGCTTTCTTGCAGACATTTCATTATCCAAACTAGGTAACATCATCAGTTAGCTAGAACTGATGATGTTACCTAAGTTTGGGAAACTGTTGTGGCCCACCAGAGTCCCGTGCAGGTAATCATGGATCCCGAGGACGATGAGGCAGTTGTGGCATGGTACCATTGGCCCGTGCACCCGGTGCCCGAGTCAGAGAGTGAGGGGGACTCAGTGCCAGAGGATGACAGCCAACCAGGGCCTTCTGCACCTCCTCAGTGGGAGCTGAGTGACTCAGGAGAAGAGGAGGAGCCTCTGCTTGATGCTAGGGCACACAGGGCAGCTAGCAGTCAGGAGTGGCTCTGTAGAAGGAGGTCTCCTCGCGAGTAAATCTGCAGGCTGATTGGCCACGCCCTAAGGCTATTTAAGGCTTCAGCACGCTGAAGCCGACGGCTGGAAACAACGTTTTACATGCTTGCATACAGTAAGACCTGCTCATTTATCTCTTGGACTCTGGCCAGCTGTTAAGATTATACATTAACAGCGGGGGTTTGAAAAAGACTCTTCTGCCTTTATTTTGTTTTCAACGGCTCCTAAGAAGTTATTAGGAGACCTTTATTATTAGTAAACGAACAGTGTTTTGCAGTTTGTGTGTGCGTATTATTGGTGGCTCGTCGCTGGGGCAGAACAGTAACGAAACATCTGTAACAAAACAATCAAGCTCAGAGAGTACCAAGGACCCCTCATTTCAATTCTGAGCTACAAATATTCTCCTTTATTGCTCATCAGAGGGTGATCCAACCTGGAAACAAGGAGGAATTTTCTTACAGTAAGAATGATTACTCAATGGATTAGCTTGCCTCGCAGAGTTGTGGCTGTTCCATTGCTGGAGGTCTTTTTTTAAAAAAAGGTTGTACAATCATTTATCTATGATTTATCTATGAAGACTCTTGCCTTCAGCAGGGGGTTGGACTAGAAGACCTCCAACATCTCTTCCAGCTTTGTGTTTCTATGATTCTAAGTCTTGTGGAATGTTCAGGTCTTAGCTGTGTTTTGGACATTCTCTGAGTAGTATATATATTCTCCAATAAATATTATATTTATTAATAAATATGTACGCTCAATGGCTGCATTTCACAGCTTCAAATAAAAACTACTGTTCTCTCAGCTGTGCCTTCTTAAACCCTTCAGAACAGTTGATCTCCAGTGTTTCCTTCCATTCCAGTGGCAGCTCCAATTCCAATTGACTTCCATGTTTGGCATTTGCCCCCTTCTCCAGCTGTTGGTTGCTATCCAGGGCACCCGTTTCATCCTGGATTTCGTGGCCTACTATGTTCTCTACTAGCTGAAAGTTCTTATTTTTTATATAATCTTGCAATGGATTGACTGAAAGAGAACAACCAGCTCAATGTCAACCTTGGCTTCATGCCTTTGGTGGGACTAGAACTCATGAACTCCCGGTTTATAGCTGGTGCCTTTACCACTACATCAAACTTTAGATTCCCACAAGAAAGCTTCTCTTATGGGAGACAGAAAGAAGGACTGCTGGACTAAGTTGACATTAAGAGAGAAGGGAGGGGGTATAAAAAACAAAATTAGGGGAAGATCTGGAATAGCAGTTTGAACAATGGCTAGAATAGAATCAGGAGCAGGTGGCCTCATAGTTTTAATATAGAGAATGTTTGCCTGATGATCCTAAAAAGGACTGGTCGGTGTTCATACTTGTGAAGGCTCCCTAGTTCCCAAATGGTCATAAACTCATCAAATGCAGCAGTGCACAATTCAAAGAAGCACCCAGAAGTCCAGGAGACACTGAAGAGTCTCAGGGGGAAATGGTGGTTGAAAGAAAGAAGACCCAAGCCTATCAGAAATGCCAGTCACCAAATCACTTGAGCAAGAGAACCTAAACTCTAGGACACCAAAATTAACCAATATCATAACCCACCAACATGCACAAAGAGAGACACTTAGAAATACTTTATGCTGAAGTCTTGGCTTTAGAAAAATATATATATATTCCTGCAGTGTTTTAAAGGCAAACAATTCTTATCAACTGAGACTAAAGAATATGGAGAAATCATTCACAATGACATGTAGCAGAATTAGCTAGGTACGAGGTGAGGAAGTAAAAGCACTTTGCTGTTCTCTAGGCTCTGTTTTATCAGTAGCTGAAATAAGTAGAAAAAAAACAGTGCTGTTTTATCTTGAATCTCAATCAAATCTCCAGCAATAGCCATAGCAATAGCACTTAGACTTATATACTGCTTCACAGTGCTTTACAGCCCTCTCTAAGTGGTTTACAGAGTCAGTATATTGCCCCCAACAATCTGGGTCCTCATTTTACCGACCTTGGAAGGGTGGAAGGCTGACTCAACCTTGAGCCTGGTGAGATTCGATCTGCCAAACTCCTGGCAGCCGATGATCAGCAGAAGTAGCCTGCAGTACTGCACTCTAACCACTGCGCCCCAGAACTGCACACTCCACCTGTAACTGGGGGTCTTGAGCCATAGTCCCTACCAAGAGGAGTGTTGTGGCCCGCCAGCGGCCTGTGCAGCTGGTAGCTGATTCAGACAGTGAGGAGGCTGGTGTGGTGATTCGCCAGCGGCCTGTGCAGCTGGCACCAGAGTCGGACAGCAAGGAGGATGGAGAGGGCTCAGTGCCAGAGGCAAGGATTCAGCCAGGGCCGTCAGAACCTCCAGAGGCTGCCATGAGTGAAGAAGAAGAGGAGGAGGAGCCTGTTCTCAATGTGCGCGCGCGCAGAGCTGCCAAAAGGCAGGAATGGCTCCTGAGGAGAAGGACTACTCAGGAGTAAGGCTTGTGGATACTTGGCCACTCCCATAGCCTATTTAAGTGAGGAAAACGACTGACCAATTTGCAGGAAACAACTTCGTTCAACAACTTTGTCTTGACTTCAAAACTCCAGTCTTGACTTCTGCTCTTGTTTGAAAAGCATCAAGTTTCCTGCAAATTGCTTCCGGGCATTTTGCCAACAACAGATTGTGTGGCTTATCTACTGTTATCAGAAAGACTCTTTGTCAGACTTTTGTTCTTTTTGCTTGGACTATTGCCGGCTGTTAAGAAGGTTAATTAACAGCTGTTGCACCGAAAGGAATGATTTATACTTTCATTGACTTATGAACAACTGCTAAGAGAGAGAATTAGTAGTTGTTAATAATAAAACAAGGTTTGTTCGGATGCTGTTTGTGCTGTGTTCCTTGGTCCGGCAGCTGGGTCAGAACAAGGAGTCTTTTACATCAGGTGCCAAACCTCTGTCCAGAGATCAGCCTATTAGGCAGAGTTCACAGTGATATCAGCCTGGAAAGCAGAATACTTGGCAATTTCAAAAGGCGCCAGAGCAGATAGGAATGGAAAGTGCAGATAAGATGACTGGGAGAAACAAGCTAATCTTTGGGAGACAGTACCCACAGGATCTTCACTGTCAGATAGATCTGATCAAGATAGAGCAGCAGCAGCAACTTTCTTGTTATTGCTCTTTTTATTTACAATATTTTAACCCCTTGTGGGAACTTAAAAGTACAGTGGTACCCTGGTACTCAACTGCTTTGAAATTCATCGGATTTGATACTCAACAGATTTTGATATGAACACTTTTTGTCCTGGTACTCATCGTTTGTTTGCTAGTCAATACACAGGCTAAAACTTGTCGGTGTCAACTGCCTTGTGACTCACTACTTTATTCCTTATGGGGAAAATGTGTTTGGTACTCATCATTTTTGGTACTTATCCAGGTACTTATCCTGGAATCAATTAATACTAAATACCAAAGTACCATTGTAATCAGATACACAGATAGTTTAGTCCAGAGTTTCTCAACCTCAGCAACTTTAAGACACATGGACTTCAATTCCCAGAATTCCCCAGCCAGCATGGCTAGCTAGGGAATTCTGGGAGTTGAAGTCCATGCATCTTAAAATTGCCAAGATTAAAAAACCCTAGCTTAGTCTATAATAAAGTACAGGTGGAAATGATTAGCGATGCCTAATACACAGGGAGTCACAGTGACCTTACCAAATCTCTTGGTAGGCAATGGGCAATCAGCAGCAGTAGGGCTGCATCTGGCCTCAATCTTTTTTCTTATACCACTGTCAGCCTCCTTTGATGGTTTCTGTCAAAAAAAGAAAAAGAAACCCAGCAGCATAAATTCCCACTATTTTGAAATAAAAAAATAAGCACATACAGACACACACAAATATATGCAAACCCTAGAATAAGTTTAGTAGAGTTTAAAAAACAAAGTAACCCCCATACATGGTATGACCTATCCACTGTGGCATTTGGCTCCTCCCCCTCCAAGTTAAATAAGGTTTTAGCCACCAAAGCAATGGTTGTTTTAGGAATACAGAAACTATCCTTGATATGGCCTTCCCTACTTCCCTAAAGGCCATGTGAAGACTGATCACTGTTCAGCTTCACCGTGACAATACATCTGTGGCAAAAGTGCCATCTCTTTCTTGCAATGTACCACTAGAAGCAGGGAAGGCAACGTTTCACAAATACAAAGCTTACTGATACCAAATGTAGTTATAAGGTATAGATGTTGGCAGCCATCTTGCTGTTCTAAAATGTTGACTGTCCCTAACTAATTCATTCTGTGAGCTTTACAATTGTCTTCAAAATGTGCTTCATAGGAACAGTAATTTAACCAAGTTGGCAGTAACAGCATATAAGAAATGGAACAGAACGGTAGAGGTTCCAGCATTATTAGCAAAAATCTAGTTCTAGGCACACAGAAAGCTATAATATAATCAGAGACCCAGTGGGATGGAAACAAGATCAAAGCCAATACTGATCAGAGTTAATCTATCAGGAAGAAATCAGAACATCCTTAAGCCACAGATTCATCCAGTGGATGATGCGAAGATGTGTGGCTCTTTTTGGAAACAAAAAACAGGTATAGTCTAAAACAATGTTTTTCAAACTTGACAACTTAAAAGATGTGTGCAGTGGAAGAACACATATTAAAGTTCCCAGGTTTTAAAAAAAAACCACTGGTCAGAAATAAGGAGAAGAAAAGGCAATTGAAAGCATTAAACAGATATTGAAAAATGGAATTTTAAACTGTAAATTTGGGATAACAGAAGCTCTGCAGATGAGGCAAATCTATTGTTTATAATTATAGAAATCATTACTGTTTATAATTTTGGAATCAAGAAATCTCTTCTTACCTGCCTAGGGAGCAAGGTAATTTCAGGTGACCTCTTGATAGCTAGATGATAGCTAGATGATAAGATAGGAGAGAGAGGAGGGAAGGAGGGAGGGAGGGAGGGAGAGAAGGAAGGAAGGAAGGAAGGAAGGAAGGAAGGAAGGAAGGAAGGAAGGAAGGAAGGGACTTCACATATCTGGATAGAGAGATGTGTGACATCATCTGTACAGAATCGATTCATAATGATAGGGCATCCAATTGGATATGTTATTAACTTATCACACCAAGTTAGAAAACCAAAGATCATATCCACAATGAATCTCAAGGGCACTTTGAGGTGGTTGGATTAGAAAGTGAAAACTTCATTCTTCTGCCTCAAATTGCTTTCTTCTTTAATGAAGTTCTTAAAAAAGAGGTTAAGCGCCTGTGGGAGAAAAGAGCTGTAAAAATAGATTCATGGAGGACTTCTTCCTATACATTAGCCTTTTCCAAGCTATGCAAATGGCAACTGTCTGGGAATGTGGAGAGCTGTAATCCACACAAACCAAGAGGATACCAACTGGGAAATATGGAGTTAAGTAGTCTTCAGCTCTCTGCCAGCCTAATATCATGTTAAATTTATCCCATTTCTCTTTGGCAGACTCAGAATATAAATCTATTGGTCTTCTCAAATTAGACTATCCTATACTACATGTACTTTCAATTTTTTTCAACATATACTATATGTTGAAAATGTTCGACTATAAAAAAAAGATGAAATGCACAAAGAAAATAATTTTAGAAAGCACCTCTGGCTATTGAACAAATGCAAAATTTTGTCACATTAAAAATATATATTTTGATTTAAATGTAGGGTAGAATATGAACATAGGGCAAGTTCTGGTGATATGCTTTCTGTACCTGAAAGAGGAAGCATGCTTTTCATTACATGAATCTACCTTCAATAGATGGTAAAAGCATTCTTTTCCCTTATGCCCCCCCCCCAAATTTCAATACATCAGTCCCACCATGGTTGAACCTTTCAGAGCAACATTTCTTGCAAACAGGAAAGTGTTGGATGACCTTCAGCCATGTTGGATTTCAATCAGGGACTTTATTCCTCCCCATTCACCATGTTGGCAGAGGTGTAGGAGAGCTGAACTCAATATCTATAGACATCCAATCTCTAGGTTGGGGAAGGTCTAGCCTAAAGGAAGAAGTGCATTTCTCTGGTATTTGAAGTAGTAGCACAATATCCTGTAACCACTGGCTAGGTGTAAAATATGTGATCATTTACCTTGAATTATTGTGAAATGCAGATTTCTAAAGTATTGTCTTTTGCATGTTTATCCTCCAATTTGTCAATCATTTCAACGTTACCAAGTTTAAACTAACAGGCTGAGGGAGCTTACAGATTGCATAAACACAATCATAGTGCATGAGCATGGCTAAATATGTTGATTGTTTCTCTATTGTTGTTCAGCTATCATTTAATGATTGCTTTCCTAAATGTTACTAAATACAGATGTTGAGAAACTGCCAGCCAGGCTGGAAGGAGGGGTCAAGTGAGCGCCTACTTGGAGTCCTTGCGCAGCCACAAGTGACATAAGCTTGAATTCCCCCAAGATCCATGAAGCCTTTTCTGGTCAATCCCAGGGGAAGACAAGCTGTCTGGTGAGATTCTTGTAACATAAGTGGTAGATAATAAAGTTACTGAGTTTTGTTACTCACAAGTGGCTCTAGTTGCTTTCATCTGACTGTAAGTAAGCACAAGCTGTTGCTAACAAAAGCTTTGGTATCCCTGTGTTTGCAGAGTTTTTCCAAAGCGGAACAAGAGAAATTTTCACAGGCTTTGGAATATGAGCAATCACTGTTCATATACTTAGAATAAAACCATAATGTATCTTACAGCTCCTTGATGTCTAACACATTTATTGTTGCATGACCTCTCTTAGACCACAGAATACATCATCAGATGCAGGAAGTATTAACTTAAGTTAAGAATATCTTAGCTCAGGAGAACTATATGCTTTATGATTAATTAACCTACGCAGAAAACTAGTTTACTCCACAGTAAATGTTCATTTTTAAGGCAGGTATGTGAAAATACCTTTCCAGATGTTGCTCCCTCACCATTCCTAGGAGACCGAGGTTCCAAAGACTTGTGTTCAGCAACATCTGGAGGTCAACTTTATGGTGCTAGAGCATTACTTATTTATTTATCAAATTTAGATAAGTTGCTTACAAAACAAGACTCTGAGAGGCATACTTGCTGTGTATAGACTAAAAGTTTCTGATGATCCTTTTGTTAAGATTTTATTTCTGACTTGCATTGACTCCAGTTTCTTCCTTTAAACTAAGATTTGCCTGCTGAAATATTCTGAATCTGAGCAAAATATATCACAAAAATAGTTTTTTTTAATTGAAGTGCAAGATCACATCTATTCCACACTAATGGAACAACGAAACTATGAAGGCTGCACAATTAAAATAATATTCCTTGGATGTTAAATATTGCTTCTTTAATGCCATTAACATTTAGTACTTGAAAGGTTTATATTAGAAATTATTTCTGTTAGAAGCAAGATAATTATGAGGTTTGCATTACATAAACTGGAACATCTCTTACTTTGGAAAGTTCTTTTCTGTATTTAAATTTTTAAAAACCCTTTAATCCTTATTCAAAATTTTACCTTTCAGAAATGACCAGTAGTTACATTTACAAACACTCTTGTTTACTTTTTTTCATGTTTTAGAAAGTTGGTCATTTTTTTCATTTCTTCTAGATTGGCTTCCCTGAACCAAGTGTCTTCCAGTTGAATTCTGGTACAAAAGCCTAGTTAATCTGTCAGACAGCAGATGGCGGAACCAGAGGTGGGATTCAGCAGGTTCTGACCAGTTCTGGAGAACCGGTAGCGGAAATTTTGAGTAGTTCGGAGAACCGGTAAATGCCACCTCTGACTGGCCCCGCCCCCATCTATTCTCTGCCTCCCGAGTCCCAGCTGATCGGGAGGAAATGGGGATTTTGCAGTAACCTTCCCCTGGAGTGGGGAGGGAATGGAGATTTTGCAGTAACCTTCCCCTGCCATGCCCACCAAGCCACACCCACCAAGCCATGCCACGCCCACCAAGCCATACCCACAGAACCGGTAGTAAAAAAAATTGAATCCCACCACTGGCGGAACATATCCTAGATGTTTCTTTGCTTGTTAAGAACCATAAGATACATTTCATATGGACATTATGTATGACTTCTGTACAACTGTTAATTTTATTTAACAGGCAGGTATGTGAAAACACCTTTAATTCAGGAACTCAGAGAGGCATAGTGTACATTTATTCCCTCCTTTTTTCCCCACAACAACCCTGTGAGGTAAAGAGCCACCTAGTGAACTTCCATGACTAATGGTAGACCTGAAACTGGATCTTGTCAGTCCTAGACTAATACCTTAACCATTTCACAACACTGGCACTTCCAAGGATAATGGATTTCCAAGGATAGTATGCAGCTTCATACTGAGAGGTATGAAGCTCCATACTAAGATCTATCTAGATTCAACCTCTAGATCAGGACTGTCAAACTTGCGGCCTGCGGGCCGGATGCATCACATGCTGGCCACGCCCACGCCCGGTTTACTGAAGGGGAAAAAAGTCCCGATACGTCACATGACGCCACCGTGGCAACACGAGTTTGACACCCCTGCTCTAGATCATGTGGTCTTCTACTGAAATCTACATGGAATCTTGTAGCCTAGTGTCTCATGTCTTCTGCTGAGCAATGTATTTTGCCTTTTATATGTATGTACAATATTTATATAGCTGCCCATCTTTCAATCAAATCTGGGCAGCTCCCAATCAAAAATTAAAAGATATATAAAATCATACTAAAACTATAAAACTCAACCAATTAAAACATTAAAAACAACAAAGCTGGAGCCAAATCAGTTCTAAAGTGTAATTATCTAGCCTTCTTCCAACACTTAAGGGAAAAGCCAAGTCTTCAAAGACTTACAGAAGACTAAAAGGGTGGACACCTGCAGAACTTCAGGGGGTAAAGTGTTCCATAGTGCAGGGATGCCACAGAAAAGGCAGATATCCTAGCTCCCATCAGATGACAATACAGTAGAACCTCTGGTCACGAATGCTTCTGACCACGACCAAATCGGGTTCCGACGAAAAAATTCACATCGCTTTTTTTTTTTTTTTTTTGCGGCCGATTTCCCCTTCCGCGCCATTTGTTTTGTAAGCACCAAATTTCCAAAATTAGGTTCAGGTCACTACCAAATCGATTTGTGACCAAAGTTATGGAACGAATTATGGTTGTTACTGGGCCCTGTTCAAGGTAACTCGTTCCCTCCTTAACATTGAGGGAAAGGAGGAACCTTTGCAGGGGAGAGCTGAGGAATTTGTACAGTATTTGGCGGATAAAGTCGCTCAGATTCGGATGGACCTGGACTCTGATTGGGCAAGTCAAGCTGAGATGACAGGGGCAGGTCTTAATCTAATTTTGTGGGAGGAGTTTGAGCCTGTGACTCCTGAGGAAGTGGACAAGGCTATTGGAGCGATGAGTTCCTCCACTTGTTTATTGGACCCGTGCCCCTCCTGGCTGGTCTCAGCCAGCAGGGAGGTGACACGAGGCGGGCTCCAGGCTGTAATCAACGCCTGCTTGAGCGAGGGGTCCATCCCACAACCTTTGAAGGTTGCGGTGGTGAGGCCCCTCCTCAAGAAGCCATCCCTGGATCCAGCAGATTTAAAAAACTTTCGTCCAGTCTCCAACCTTCCCTTTGTGGGGAAGGTTGTTGAGAAAGTGGTGGCGCTCCAACTCCAACGGCTATTGGATGAAACGGATCAGCTGGATCCTTTCCAATCGGGTTTCAGGCCTGGTTATAGTACGGAAACTGCTTTGGTCGCGCTGATGGATGATCTCTGGCGGGCC
>QLTV01002149.1:1246274-1278201 GCA_003457575.1 Thermophis baileyi
CCTTCTCTGTAGCCGCTCCGACTCTGTGGAACCAACTTCCCCCCGAGATCTGTACTACCCCCACCTTACTGGCCTTCCGTAAAGCCGTTAAGACTTGGCTTTTCCGGCAGGCCTGGGGCCAATAGTTGCACTGATTGGCCCATGCATGGTTGTGTGAGTGTTTTATTTTAAATATAGATGTTTTTTTTAATTGCTTTTATATGTTTTATTTTTTATGATGTAAGCCGCCCAGAGTCCTTCGGGAGTTGGGCGGCATATAAATTTTATAAAATAAATTTTATAAAATAAATAAATAAATAAATAAATTGTGACCAGAGGTTCTACTGTATTTAAAGGAAGGGACTAGGAGTGTGCCCACCCTATCTGGCCTATCTGATAACAAGTAGGTATCCTTAAGGAAGGTGGTCCCGCAGAGCCTGTCCCTGTGCCACATAGGGCTTTAGACCAGCACACTGAATTGCCCCTGGAAAGAAACTGGAAGCCAGTGCAGTTCACACAACAGAGATGTAAGAGGGGCAAACCAAGGGCCCCCCATTACTGTGCTGCATTCAACTGGACCAGTTGAAGTTTCCGAGTGGTCTTCAAGGGCAGCTCCATGTTGCTTCTTGCTACCATTTCTGTCAGAACATATAGAGAATAAAGAGGATGAAGTTGGTGGAGAGAAGAGAGACCTATTAACAAAACAAGCAGAACAACATAGCTCGAATCCAAAACAAGAAGGTTAGTGTATCAGATTTGTTGGTGGGGAATAATGATGTTTTAAGAAATCTGAGGCTCTGGGATGATTCGGTCATGTTCTTTTGTGTCTCTTTCTTGGCAAGATGTTAAAGAGCGGGTTTAAGAAAAAAGTCCTCTACAAATTTTTGAAATGACTTCAATTGTAAAAAATGAAAAGGTGGGGCATTATGGTTTGTATAGACTATATTTATATTTAAAATTGGGCTAATTCTGTATTAATATTTATAGATCTTTTACTCATTATTATGTATCTTCCCCTTTTTCCACTCCTGTATTGGGGGTTTGTTTTTTTTTTGGTTGCTATATTTCTCTGTTACATTTTTTTTTTATTCTTGCAGGAATAATACCATCTACTTACTTTTGTTTCTGGTCTGAGCTTTAATTCTGCATTTCCTTGCTCAGCTTGACATATTGTTATTAGTGTTTGAATATTTTTATTATCATATGTAGATTAACTTTTATCTTTCTCTTTCCTTTGGGTCCCTTTTTGCATAGTTCTTCTCTTTCTCCATGGAATAGTTTAATACCATATTTGTTGGCTTCAGTTATGAAAGATGCTTTACTTCTGTAATTTTATTTCTTTTCAGAGTGAAAAATTGATTATCTTAACAGCACATAGCCAAATTATATTTATCCTCTTGTTAAGCTTCTCAGAAATATCTAATAAATCTTTATTCTAGCTGGAAAAGTTACAGAAACAAAAAAAAACATAAATCCATATAATTTTGAAGCTAGAAAGCAGAAAGCCTAATTTAAGGAGACTTGTTACAGCAGCAAAATAATTGGCTATGTTCTCTGGATAATATGGAAAGTCTGTGTAAGGCATCTCAATGCAAAAACTTAATCAATTTAGTTTGATAATGTATAACAGCCCGAAAAAATGAGAATTAGCTAAATTTTATAATAAATCACCTTTTTGAAGTTACCTATATGTTTAATCCCTCGGTACAGAAAAAGCAAGGGTCTTTTTCTTTTCTTTTTTTTTCTTTTTATCTAATTCCATTTCCTTAGGTTAATATTCAATACAGCAAAGAGATTATTTTGCACTTCTGCTTTATGGATAGTTATCTTCAGAAGTGTCAGATAATGCCAATCCTTAATACACTTCACCAGCAAAAAAAACCTATGGTCCTTTTTTAAAATCTTTGGCAGCATTTACATCAATTGACATATCCAAACAGCAAATTTGCTCTGACTTAAATATGACAAACTATGGGGCTGCAAATTAAATTGTGGACCATTGTTGAATGTTAGTGTTGATTTTGCAATCCTGTTAGACACCTGAAATATTTTAAAAGCATTACACTCAAGCAGTGGGGGAAGGAAATACAACATAACATCCTTTTAGTAGCAGAATCAGTTTTTATTATTCACTGTTTTTCCAAACTTGGTAGCAAGGCTGTATCTCTTTATATACTTGATGGATAGTGTCATGTATACAAAAAGACATTGATTTTGATATAGCCCAGATATATCAAAATAATCTATATTTTGATATATATGTAATATATTAAAATCAATGTCTTTTTGTATACATGACACTATCCATCAAGTATACAAAGGGATACATTTTAGCTAGCAGGTCTGTGGTATCAGTTCTCTAGTTCTCATCATTAGGCATAAATATATCCAAGTTGTAAGATATGGGATAGAACACAGACTAATCTAATGAGATATAATTTAATAAGCCTTACTATACAAAATTGTAATATATATGTGGAGGTAGATAATGTATTTATACATTTTCATTTTCCACATAATCAAAATTTTATGATAGTTTATGTCAACATATCCAGACCTTACATTATTAAAAATTGTCATTGTCAACATTCAGAGAGGTGAGATTCCTTTTATGTAATCTACAAATGGTCTAATACATGTCAGGTTAAAATGAACAAACAGACTCTTGACCAGTCAATATTCTGCAGACCTTCAAAGTGTCCTCATATGGATTGTACTGTTATCATCTGACAGACTTCCCTAAAGATGGCGACTTCTCTTCTTGTAATTTTCACTTACATCTCAGCTGAGTATAGGGTGACTGGGGATGTTTCTTCCAGAAATTCATTGTTGCTGCATCGGGGGCGGGGGAGACTCAGATCATTAAAAGTAAATTAAATGAGAATCTGCAGATTGAATGTGATAGCCATAGAAAATAAATTCTTTACAAGCCATTCTAGAACCACTTTGAAATAGATTCTGCAGTTATGTATTAATTACTGGCTATTTATCTTTCTAATTCACCTTACTTTGGGGGCAGAGAGAGAGGCATGTATATACATTGTGGTATATATAATTAACACATATTAATTCAGATTAACCAAATTAAAATATAAATACTGTAAATTCTTATTTTTTAAAAAAGTATATATTGAGAGAAATTGAAGAGGCCATGCTTTAAACAATGTAATAATTAAAAAATGAAGTAAAATTAATTAAAAAATGAAGTAAAATTAACAAGTCTCTTGCCAAGACTTGTTCTTGGCAAATCAATGCCAGCTTCTAGTAATCACCACACTGTTTTCAAGGTATTTACAAATTCATTGATGTATACTATGAATCTATTTGCACAGCAAAGAATGGTATTCAAAAGCTTTCGTTATTTGCATTTCCAATTCTCAGTATTCACCCAGACTTTTCTTTCTTTTTTCTTTCAGAACAGTCACAGCCTGACTTATCTATGTTCTAAATAAATAATATTTCAGAATTAGGTTATTCATAACAGGATAACCACACAGTGAAATGTGAGGTTTAAAAGTATTGTAGACAAAGTCACTGCTGTGTTTGTTCATGTGGTGGTTTTTTTCCCCAGAAGTTATATCCTCTCCTGTGAACATTGGCTCCGAAACATGGAACATCAATGTGAGAACTAATACCACAAAGATTTTTTTTAAAAAATATATTCTGTCTCTTTCCATTTTATGCTAAATCAAACATCAAGCCAACATGAAGTGTTACATTGTTGGAAGTTAAAACCCACCCCTTTCCTAGAAAATGAAATATTTTAGGAAATATTAAAAAGGCAGAATATTTCCCCTAAAAGAGAAGTAGAAACTCAGAGAGGCAGAAACTCAGCCCACCACCTTTGTCAATGGGCCATTGGGGCCTGGGCCAGTCTATTCTACATAACAAAGATAGGATTAGCCCTCTGCCCATCTCACCACATGGCACCTGGGAAGATTACATCAGCCAGCAAGGTTCAACAGACAGCCTACAAAGTTAGCTAAAACCCCCTGCCCCCTGGGAGTCTGACAACCAATCAGGATACATTTCTTACACAGGAACAGGAAACTAAGGTGGGGCCCAACAGAGGGTATAAAACTCAGGCACTCTCAGCATCTCACCCCTTTTTTTTCTTCTTCACCCAACATCTTGAAGCATGTGATCGCCTTTTCTGTTCAGGAACTCAAGCCATGTGCTCCTGTCCACCATTAAACCATCTTTCCAAGCAGTCTCCATGTTTCCAGTGTCTTTTCCCCCACTTGGAACTGAACCTGCATTCCTCCTCAAGTCATCTCACTGGAATTTGTTTCAAAGCTTCCATGAAGTTAATTAAAATCATGCGGTTCCCCTGCTGTATGATACATTATTTCCCCAAATTTCCAGCAACAAAACAATAAGAGAAAAGAAAAAGACATTGCCATTGAGAACAAAGTCGCTCTTCTGGTGTTTTGATTCATAGAAATAACTTTTTATACATCATGATTTTTAAATAATGGTTTCATCAGAGATTGTTTCCACTCCTACCGTTTTGCTGCTACACCCTCAATTTTCCCAACTATTATTGTCTTTTTTTTTTAATGGTAAACCAGTCTATAATGAAAACACTGAAGGGTGAAATATAATATGTCTGAATGAATAAATACAGTACTATATATTGCAACACTGTTGACATTCAATTTCCTTTCTAGCCTTAGTGAATTATTGCACATGTAGTCATTCAACCAAGAATGTTCAATTACTGATATTCTTTATACTTTTAAGGCTACCTTCCAGTAAAAACATACAACACAGACTAAACACAATTTACTAATTCTAGATCGAGTCTTACACCAGCATAGCAAAACTCATTTAATGAGACTTGCATAGTTACAAAGGCACCAGGAACCATTAGATTCCTTGCCAGCAAAAATAAATAAACAAAGCTTGCAATTCAGTTCTCACAGATTTGAATAATTTAGAAACAATATATTAGAAAATGACAATTGACTATGCATATTTTACACAATTGAGTAACGTCTGCAATAAGACTCATGGCAAAGATATATGCTTAGTCACTGAAATAAACTGCTTTAGTTGTTAGCTTCTATAAACAAGTCTTGCAAACTTTATTCTCACTTTTAAGTATTTTAGCATATATATTTTAAATAAATTATTAAATATGTTCTCTTCTTTCCTTCTCTTTTTGTCTTTTATTTTAAAGCATCTTTCCTGACAAAGGTTTATTGGCATGTGTGTGCATGTATTCATACACACACTATATACAGAGAGAGAGAATACACACATACACACATGCAGGAATATATTATTAAAATCTTAAATATCTATATTTAATCATATATATATAGGGAGAAGTTTTAACGATATACATATACATATACATATACATATACATATACATATACATATACATATACATATACATATACATATACATATACATACACATACACATACACATACACATACACATACATACATACATACATGTATATGTATATGTATATGTATGTATGTATACATATACACTTTTAATCATATATTATACATACAATCAGGGGTGGGTTCCGCATTCTTCTACTGCTGGTTTGCTCAGGGACGTGCCGCGCGGGCGCGTTGCGCACCACGCAGATGGTTTGCGTGGGCGTGCGCCACATAGATGGTTTGCGTACGCATGCTTCGCACTCACGCGTGCATGCACAGTACTAAAAAAAGGCTTCTGCGCATGCACAGAAGCAAAAAACAAGATGGCGGCGCCTATGGCGCCACTGAGAGAACCAGCTTGGGGACGTGGCAGGCCTGAGTCGCTGCCGGTTCCAGCGACCCAGGCCGCCAAGTTACTAATGGCTCTATAGAACCGGTCCGAACCGGTAGGAACCCACCTCTGCATACAATACTGTATACATATACAGTTTAATCATATAATATACATATACATAATATACAGATATGATTAAATACATATCCATATCTGGAGATCCAGTTTTGTGTCGTGGTTAAAGCATAACTCCTAGTCTGGCTTTAAGCACAAAGCCAGCTAAGTGACTGGGCCAGTCACTCTCTTTCAACCCTAGGAAGAAGACAATGCCAACCTACTTCCAAAAAATTTTGCTAAGAAAACTGCAGGGACTTATCCAGGCAATCAGATACATACACATAAATCCCTTGAGTTGCCCTGATAGAATTGCCTTAATATGTATTTTGAAGTCAGGTAAGTCTGACTCTTGTTTTTAGGGCCCATCACCCAATCATTTCCTGAATATTTGGTACAAACATGGTCCTGTTTCAATTTGTATAAAATTCTTCTACATGCAACTTGTTTTCTTTATGCTCCTAATATTGGATTCTCTTTCAGCCCTTAAACAACTGGGTAGTGAATTAATGCACACACACACACACCCAAGCACACACACACATACACACCACACTCCCCTCCTATTGCTGAAAATAGTACAAATAATACATAAATACTTGAAAGGCAAATCAATACAAGCATAACCTTATTATGGAAGGCTCCTTCCCTCACACATTTTAAACAGGCTGTCAGAAGTAGAGGCCTGAAGCATCTTTCTGCATATCAATGAAAAGTTGTGCGTGAGCGATTTCATTTGTATGAATTTCCTGCTCTTCCATTTTTTTAAAAAAGGATCAAAGATTTCTTCTCTTTTATTAGGAAAGCAATGCATCTGTCAATGTCATTTGTGACATCACATATTTTGCCTGTGCTTTTCTGGCATTAATTATTTCACTACTCAAACAAAATCAAAGAATCATTCACCAAAATAATCACTGTGCTGCAGAATGACAAAGTTATAATGGTAATATTTTATTTGCCTTTCCTTAGCCATTATCCTCCTGGAGTATAATCATTTTAGTTGTACAACTTATGTCATTTGAAGCTGATTTGACTGGAGCTGCCTTTCTTGATGTTGAACAAATCAGGTTTCAGCTATCCCTTCAGAGCAGAGGTCTTCAAACTTGGCAACTTTAAGACTTGTGGACTTCAACTCCCAGAATTCTCCAGCCAGCATAGCTCGACTTATGACAATTGAGTCCAAAATTTCCATTGCTAAGCAAGGAGGTAAAGTGAGTTGCACCCCGTTTTATGACCTTTTTTTGCCACAGTTATTAAGTGAATCACTGCAGTTAAGTGAATCATGCAGTCATTAAGCAAATCCAGCTTTCCCCATTTACTCTGCTTGTCAGAAGCCAGCTGGCAAGGTTACAATTGGTGACCAGAGTGCAATCGGCAAGACCTGGCTTTTCCGGCAGGCCTGGGGCCAATAGTTGTAACCTTACTGGCCTTCCATAAAGCTGTTAAGACCTGGCTTTCCGGCAGGCCTGGGGCCAATAGTTGTTCTGATTGGCCCATGTATGTATGTATGTGTAATGTGTAAATGTTTTATTTGAATATATTTTTAAATTGTGTTTGCCATGTTTTTTATTGTTGTCTTTTTTTATTCATATGTTGTAAGCCGCCCAGAGTCCTTCAGGAGTTGGGCGGCATACAAATTTTATAAATAAATAAAGAAATAAATCAACTGGTAGCATTTCACCCCTGAACTGCATTGATTCACTTAACATCTGGGGCAAAAAAGGTCGTAAAATGGGGGCACAACTCACTTAAGAGCTGTCTTGCTTAGCAATGGAAATTTTGAGCTAATGATCATATGTGGTCATAGGTTGAGAACTAGCTGTACTAGAATAGGACTGGGTGTGCAACCATCATAAATACATGCCAGGCAGTGGTGGGTTGCTGCCGGTTCCAACCGGTTCTTTAGAACCGGTAGCTCTGACTCCAAACCAAGAGCGAACCGGTTTTGTGTGTCCCTGAAAGTGGGCCCGCCTGCCCACCCGCCCGCCCCTGGTTTATACTGACCTTTATTTCTGCTTCTGAAGCCCAGCTGATCAGGGGCGGCAGATTGAATTGCTGCTCTGCAGTTGTTTTCCGTGCTCGTTGCCTCGTTTGCAACGCGGAAGGTTTTTTTTTTAAGTACTGAGCATACGTAGAGGATCATTTTCGGGAAGGGACGCAAAACGTGCACTTCCGTCGCGATGCGAACCGGTGGGGAAGGTAAGTACTGTAGAACCCACCCCTGATGCCAGGTGCCAAGCGCCTGAATTTTGATGATGTGACCATGGGGATGCTGCAATAGTCATAGATGTAAAAACCAAGATGAGTTTTCTTAAGTCATTTTTTTTTCAG
The DNA here is from genome assembly GCA_003457575.1 of Thermophis baileyi. NCBI lineage: Eukaryota > Metazoa > Chordata > Lepidosauria > Squamata > Dipsadidae > Thermophis > Thermophis baileyi. Next base: position 1,254,439 of record QLTV01002149.1, read on the forward strand.
TAATATTGAATGGTCACTAGACCAATGGCTGTAAGTCAAGGACTACCTGTAATAATAAAATACATATAAAACCATTTGTTATATTCTTAAGGAAAGTAATAAGTTACTAAAATTGTTTATACTTCTGATGAAGGGGAGATGTCCCTTCTTTACATATTTCTTTCCCTTTTTTTACTATATTATTTTTTCTTTCTTTTCTATTTGTCTATTTTTTCTCTTATTCTCTTCTTTTTGGCAGCTTTTGGTTTTTACTTTTTATCTTCTTTTTGTATTTTGTACAGGTAGTCCTCAACTTGCAATAGTTTGTTTAGTGACTGTTCAAAGTTACAATGGCTTATGACCGTTTTTCATACTTATGTTGTAGTATCCCGATGGTTGCACGATCAAAATTCAGACGTTTGGCAACTGACTCACATTTTATGACAATTGCAGTGTCCCAGGGTCATGTGGTCACCTTTTGCAAGCTTCTGTCAAGCAAAGTGAATGGGGAAGCCAGATTCACTTAACAACCGTGTTACTAACTTCACAACTGCAGTGATTCACTTAACAAAAATGGCAAGATAGATTGTAAAATGGGGCAAAATTCAATTAACTAATGTCTCACTTAGCAGCAGAAATGTTGGGGTCAGTTACAGAATACAGGATTGCCTGTATTCATTGTTATTGTTGTAATTGTAACCTTTAACAAAATTACTGAAAAAGATTTATTCCAAATTATTTTGTTCCTCGCAAATAAATGTTTTGTGCAACACTGTCTGTGAAAAAGCTTCTTTTGTGTCTAGCCAAAGTCTAATCATGTTTCACAAAGTAAAACCAAATACAAGGTAGCTTATTTAATGTACTTGCTTTCTAAATCCTTTTCCATCTCCCTCATTTTTGCTCAGCCACAAAGTGTTCATAATAACACAGCAATTTGACTATTTCATTATGCCAGAGAAAATATTTGACAATCTCAGTTATCTCAGTGATCCTGCAGGGATGTCCATTATAGCTACTGAGATGTCACTGTACATTTTAAAATGTCCTATTTCTGATCAGCTGGTAATCTTACAGTGTGAAGATAGGAGTCTAGATATGCTATGCTGAGCTGAACCCTTCTGAAAAATAAATCTGGCTAGTCAGCAAGCAGCTACTAGGCCATCACAAGAGCCCCACTCTTATTTCACTGATTTATATACCTTTATGAAATCAATTGAACTGTGAAGAAGCTCTTAGTGCCTCCCCAAGATTTCAGACCTTCACACCTGACCCATTGAGTTAAATTATCTACAAACCAAACTCAATGTGCCACTTTGTATTAATTTCAGCATCACATATTGCTTTTGCCTCTTGCTATAAATGAGAGCTCTCAAGGAACTATATATTCACAGGGCTGTTGAATAAATGACCTTCTCTGAACAAGTTAAAAGTAGAAATCATAAGGGTTTTTATCAGTTAATAACTTATATGATGTTTTGCTTAGTTTTCTGCCTCAGGCAACAATTCTCACATTGACTCCACATTGCTTAACTCCTGCATTCCCACTCTGGGTGCTACAGAGAAGACCCTGAAACTTCCTGTAAAGCTCAAGTCCACTTGCCTAACCGACCAATTGGACCCCACTTTGGCCCTGTCTGCACTGGATTAGATCCAGTAGTGAGTTGCTGCTGGTTCGGACTGGTTCTCCCATACCGGTGGTGGAAATTTGCATCCGCTCGCCGAACTGGCAGCGATGGCCAGCTGCCCATGCACCCGAACCGGTTCTCTGGTCGCCGCAGCTGGCAAAAGAACCCTTTGTGCATGCGCAGATGCTTCTGTGCATGCGCAGAGAGTCATTTCCGTGATGTGATGTAGGTGTGTGCGAGCGAAGCGAGAGCGCGCACGCAAAACACGCACTTCCATCGCGATGCGAACCGGTAGGGAAGGTAAGTGGAACCCACCCCTGATTAGATGCAGAATTTTTAGGTGGCAGCCTAATCCAGATGAGAAGAGTATATTACCATGATTGAACATTTGACCAACTCCTAAGGACCCCCAACTTCATCTAGAATTTTTTAAATGCCACTGACATTTAGTAAAAATGCAGTCCGAAGCAAATTGATACTGCTCCATAAGATCAGATAATGAGGGAGACATTGGGGTCTATGGTGCATTGGTGGTCAACTTTCAAAGCAAGCAAACAAGAAGAAATACAAAGTAAGAGCAAGCATTCTTGGATGACCAGATTCTAAGCTGATGTCAGAAGAATATTTTGGTTCCAACTTGAGCAGGATTGTGCAAGAATAAATAAAAATGAGATCCAAACAGTTGTGAGGAAAGAAGAAATGTTTATTCCTAAAAGCAGAGTTTGCCTTTAAGGGTAGCTGTAGAGAAATGGGGTACAGCGACAGTTTTTATAGGGGAGATTGTCCTGGGTGTGGAAATGTCTACGTGCTGATTCTAGGGTGACCCTTGTGAGGTGTGTGTACAGTATATATGTAGGTATGTCTATGATGTTTATTCTTGTGAACATGCAGTTCCATTGGGAGACCTAATTTATTCTTTGATAGGTGGATTATTTGGGGGCTTGAGGAAGTTTGAATAAAAGATTTTGGCCCTTTTGCTATTTTTACTTGATTAACTTACTTTCAGCTTGACTGTCAATTATCTAGTAGAGACACTGATTCTCAGTCTATTGTGGACTCTGTTAATGTTTTAAGTGAAGGTGGAAACAGCATAAAGAATAATATATATTTTGATATAAAAATTCTCACTCTGAGACTTGCTGCAATTTCTCTTCCAGACGCTAGCAGGTAACACAATTGGGCAGACAGGCTCATGAACCATGGCTACAATACTTTACGATGTTCTAAGTCACATGGACAGAAGGACATATAGGACTGGTTCTGGCAGCTAGTTCTTGAGTCACAACCTGGGACTGAAATGCAACTATGGCATCAAATATGATTTAGTTTGAGTATTTAAAAATGATCCAATACATTATCTTGTCTTCAAACCACGAGCTTTGGCAACCAACATTTACTGTTTCCCACTCAAGTAGCTCTACTTTACAGAAACTAGAATGTGTATAAATGTCTTTGGACTGATGCAGCAGCATCAATTCGGTAGTCAGGTTGTATTCCCTTTTATAACCTTCTGTGCTTATAATGTTAATTTTGTCTTTATGAATTTATTAACACTCTGCTCACTCATAAGCATAACATCTACAGTATCTGCAGTTCACAGAAAGAAAAATTAATTCTACTTTATTGGTCACTTGTGGCTTACTCAGGCATTTAAGAGCACTTCATAACATTCAACCCAAAATGAAAAAAGAGGATCTATACTTAAAGTGTTTCTTTCACTCATTCTACCAGACTCCATTTGATGTTTTATGCTTCTTTTTCTACCACTTACTCACAGTTCATGCACTCTGAAATTTGTTGTATTAGAATTTACAACATATTGTGTTCATGTTGATAACCTATGACTTCCATCTTCCATGGTTTAAGAATTCAATATGGTGATTGGGATTTTGGGAGATTTGAGTCCAACTCCATGCATAGAATAAACTGTTCCTACTTCAGTTGCTCTACAAGCTGGATCACAACTCTAGGATTTGGTCATGTTATTGGATAAGTCGGTAAAATGGCTAGAATGTTTACGTGGTGATTCTACTCCTCTGAGATCCAACAGTGAACAGCAGAACATTATTACACTGGTCTAGTCAATCAGATGCATAGCTTCAAACCAGTGGTGGGATTCAAATAATTTAACAACCGGTTATCTGCCCTAATGACTGGCTGGGTAGGCATTGCCAGGTGGTCATGTGACTGGGTGGGCGTGGCCAACTTGACATCACTCATCACACCCAGCCTCGCCTCCTGGCCACTCACCTCAAAGGCAGAGGTGGGATTCAGCCGGTTTGGACTGGTTCAGGCTAATCCCACCACTGGCTGGCCCCGCCCCACCTGTTTTTCAGCCCGTTTTGAAGTCCACAAGTCTTAAAGTTGCCAAGGTTGGATACCCCTGAGCTAGATGTTCTGATAGATCAGTGTTTTTCAAATTTGGCAACTTTTAAGATGTGCAGACTTCAACTTCTAGAATGCTGTCCGGGCAATTCTGGAAGTCCACACATTTTAGGATTGCAAGTTTGAAAAACCCTGGCAAAAATGGGCAAATTAAGATCCTTTTTAGGGATCTGTGTTTTGGTCTCCTTTGTTAAAAAACATATTACATATTATCCTAAGCAGCATATCTATGAAGGAAGACTCTAATAGAAACATGCTTTATGCATAAAAATATAGAAAGGCATCTAAGGATCACCAATCTCCCCACCTTCATGGACCATAATTTATGAGAAGAAGTTTGCAATGATTTCAACAGAAGTTTTCCTCAGCTCTGCTTTGCCTGAATATGCAATATCTATGCTCTGTCATTGAACTATGATCATTCTGGCCCTAAAAATAGACACAAGGTTCTCTCAAAGAGTCTGCTTGTTGTCCAACTAAATGTGCTAGAGACAGATGTGTGTTTTAAAGCACAAACTGTTTTGCAAAGAGATGTACTGATATGAGGAAAAGGTCCAAGTGGGTGGAAGGATTTTGACCCTCTTTCAAGCTTATTTTCTCAGAATTGGTTCTAAAACTGGACGGAAAGTTTATTAGTACAGAAATTGAGGAGAAACCGGAAGCGTTGCGGTGAGACCGGCTATAAAAATAGCAGGCTCCGACGAGTTCTGTGAAAATCCAGCTGGACAAACCGCTGTCAGGGGGTCTTCAGACTGGAACCGTCCTGCAGGGACGGTGAAGAAGGAGAGGCGTCTTGGACGACCAAGAGGAACAGGCAAATTCCTCGACAGGTCAGAGACAGCTCTTCGGACTGGCGGCGGGGGTGGTGGGGTGGTGGCCATTTCAAAATGACCGCTCTGAAGCTGGGGTAACCGGACTAAGTTTTTGTGCAGGAGCAGTGTTTTGAACGGAGTGTTGAAACCGGGTGAGTGATTGGCCAACTCACAGGTAAAAGAAAATTCTGAATTTGGACATTAAAAGGTCCTGTAGCTGAATTAGTGGCTAATTGGCAGTTGGGAAATTTCATGGAGGGAGAAGGACAAAGCGGGGGCTAAAACACTAAAGCCCAAGAAGATTCTTGTTTTTACAATTGGAATTGGAGAAACTTAAAAAATAAACTAAAAGAAATAAAATAAAAGAACTTGGGGAAAAACATTTTTTTGTGTGGATTTAAAGTATTTTGGACAGTTTTGACAAACAGCTGATTGGAGAGTATTGTGGATTGGAGAGAGCCATCTGCTGGTGGAAAGAGAGCATTGCAATACTTGGTGGAAGACAGAAGAGAAAGTGCAACTGTGTAACCTGACCTTGACTACCAGAAAAGATAATTTGGGAACTGTGAAAGCTTTTAAGGAGTGTTTGTTTCTCTATATTGCTGGGTTTTGATCTTTTGTGACTGTGGAAGATAATAAACCTTTGACTTGGAATGGATTGGACTAATATTTGAATTGGACATTAGAATTTGAAAATAAAAAGAGACTATATGGACCTTAAACTCTAATTAAAGGTGAAACAATATAATTTTTAAAAAAATTTGTTAAATTGGTAACATGGAGCTTTGGATGTATGAGGAATTATTTGAGATGTTAAAAAATATACGTGAATCTTTAAAAGGTAATTAAAAGTCAGAAATTTTGCTGGAAGATACAGAGCAGGAAATAGGAGAGAAGGTGCTAAAAAGAATACAAATGAGGAACAAGAAAACAACATTGAAGAAAGAGGGATTGAAAGTAAAAAGCAGTTAAATGATTTCACTGGGATTTACAGTGGCACAAAAAGAGTAGACAGGGGCACAAAAAGAGTAGACGGGGGGAACGTTCCCCCCCAAAAAGAATCAATCAAAGGGTAAAGAGGGAAATAGTGGAAAGAGACCAGGAATTTGGGGGAGAACTATTCGAATAATATATTCAAAAGAGAGAAAAAGGATTCAGGAGAAAAGATACAATACATATAAAAATAAATAAAAAGAAGACGTTAAGGGAATGGGACAAAAAGAGAAAATTAACAAGAAGTGGAATTTTTGAGAGACCAAGAGAAAATGGTTAAAGAGGGGAAGGTTAGTGGAAAGGAGGGAGGAAGGAAAATAAAGTTCATATTAGTAGATTTAAGGGAATTGTATCAATATTATCAATTGTGGATAGTCAATCAAGTTAAAGCATTTTTATGTAAGATTTGAATATGATGATGTATATTATTTATAGTAAAATAGATTAGCAGATGAAATGTGAAATGGCAATTTGAGACATTTTAAATCAAGAGATGAAGTTGAAAGCTAAAAAGTGGGATGGGAAATTTGAAATATTATTAATTGTGGATAGTCAATCAAGTTAAAGGGTTTTTATGCAAGATTTGAATATGATGATGTATATTGTTCATAGTAAAATAGAACAGCAGATAGAATGTGAAATGGCAATTTGGCTTAATTTTGAATAATTTAAATTAAGAGATGAAGTTGAAAGGTTAAAAAATGGGATGGGAAATTTGAGAAATATATTTAGCAATGGAGAAATAAGATAACTAATTGATGTTATTGTAAGAGATTAGGAAAGCAGGGCGATTAGTAATATTGTTTATATATTAAGAAGAAAATAAGTTAAGATAAAGAAATATGGAAAGAGAATATTATGTTGGGGAGGGGGGGCAAAAATTTGTAATAAAACTTGATTTAAAAAAGAAAGAAAGAAATTGTAATTGGAGCAAAGAAGGAAGCAGGGGACTTTAGGAAGACAACATTATGGCAATTCAGGTTTTTGATGAAGTTTTCTTGTTTTCCTTATTTTCATATCTTGGCTTTAAATCAACCCAAAGACATTACATTTGTCCAACATAATCTATGTATGGGGTATGGGAACTTATATCAATTTTTTTCACAAAGTTTTGCTATAGTCCAGGTGTTAATGTGCTTAGTAGTGCGATTTTATTCTATTTCATATGGTTGTGTAATAATCCAGATTCAGAAGGGGAATATGCTTTGGGGTGAAAGCTCACTTTGTGTTTGCCAGCAAATGTTTAAAAGATTTGTGCAGCGGGGCAGGAAAAAACACAATGGATGTGAGGTATAGAGAGGTCTGAAGTGTGTGCCCACACAAGCTATGAATTCCTCTTCCCCTTTCAAATCCAGATTGTTGTACAGCTTCAAGAGAGGTAACTGAAGATTTGAAATCTTCATTTTTGGCTTGTTTTTTGGCCGTTTTCAGCCATTTTTCGGCCATTTTTTGGGTCGTTTTGGATATTCAGTAGTAGTAAATAGAGAGAGAAATTGTACCTTGTTGAGGCCTTTGACTCAATTTTCCTATTTATTTATTACTACTGAACATCCAAAACAGCCCGAAAAATGGCCCGAAAATGGCCCGAAAAACGGCCCGAAAATGGCTGAAAAGCGGCCTGAAAAATGGGTGGGGGTGGGGCCAGCCAGTGGTGGGATTAGCCGGTTTGCCGAATTGGGCAGAATTTTAACAACCGGTTTGCCCAAACTGGTCCAAACCGGCTGAATCCCACCTCTGCTTCAAACCAACATCATTACTCTGCTTTGCATTAAACATCAGGTGAACGTATTCCATTTCTTGTATATTGTCTAAAGACAATACGGCAAGAGCTGTTGAGAAAATAAATACTAATCATCAAATGAAAAACACCAGCACAATATATTCCTTTTGCTCTTCCACAAGATGTTTAACAGAATAACGAAATACATACTGCAAAAAAATAGAGTCCATACTACTGTATTTTTTAAGTTTCCTCTGAAGGATAAAAGCCCTCAGTCTGTTAAATGCAACAATCTGCTTCTTTTCCAGAAAAGAGAGTGTAGAATATTAATTTAATAAAGATCCTAAAATTATATGACTACAATATTAAGGAAATTCCAGAAAAGCACTTCTTGTAGCAAATGCAGCTTACATTATAAACAAGTGGTCCTTCCAAGACAATGAGACTTCAGGTTGTACCAGTCATTCAGCTGAGTTCCGCCAAAAAGAATTTCTTTGCTTACAAAAACACAGAGGTCTGAGAAATATATATTTTTGTTTAGATGAAGGAGATCCAAGGGGAACTATTGGAATAATTTTCCTGTTTATTACAGAATACAGCTCACTCCTTCATTCTGAAGTATTAACTGTATTAAAATCCTGAACATTCCTCAGGGGGGGGGGAGCACTGAAGCTTACATGAAACATGAAAAGGAAAAAATACACCACCATTAAAAGTTAGGTTTTCTGACAGATCTACAAATAAACCCCAACTTCATTATTGTTCCCATGTGGAATTAGATGCCTGGGTTTCAATTGTTGTTTATTTCAAAAGTGTTATAGAATGAGTTAATGGCCAGTCACTGAAGGATTAAAAAGTTGGGTTCATTGGAAAAGAGACCTGGAAAACATGGATAATGATTGTGTAAAACTATCTCCTAACACAAGACATTCCAAGTGCAAAGAGATACAGAATGTAATGTTAGAATATTACATCTTGTTAATTATGTTTAAGTTGCAAAAATAGATTGTGATATAACTATTTACCTATGAATACATAAAATGGACTAGTACTTCTACATGGGAATGTCAGGTGTCCTTCAAAAAATAACCATAGGTAGCAACATGGCTGGTTCTGAATAGTGAAAGATTTGGAAGTCTCAAATCTCTTTTTTCAGAAGGACTGCGACTCTATACATTAGAATTTCTCAACCTTGGCAATTTTTTAAGATGTGTGTTTTTGTAATCCTTTCTGCATGTTTCCTCCAAGGTCATTTCTAGGCCTCTCTGCACCTACAATGCAACATCAAAGCTTTGTAATACAAGACCTCACATCTCAGGAGCCAGTCAAAGGCAACTACCAAGTTGGATCTCACTATCTTAACCCCATCCTCCATGCAGTGCAAACTTGGTGCTATGTTGACTTTCACTTTTTCCTCAAAGCGAGGAAATTCTTTCATGGGTACCTGATTTAAATGAAATGGTAGGAAGAATGTCTGATTGAAGAAAGCATGGTATTCTTGCATGTCAGCTTTAAGCAGCTTCTCTGTCACTAAGAGAAAGGTGTAGCAAATAGTAGTTGCTAGAAATGGAAAAGTAAACAAAAGAGCTCTTTTCCTGCTTCATTTATTAAAATATACCTATTTTCACTAAAGCAATATAGGTGGAGGCACTACGTTTCATTCAAACCTCATATTTTAAAATAAACAAATCCATTTCTCTGCTGCCAGAGCAGATGACCCTCCAAACATCAGATGAATGAGAGAATAAGTGTATGATCTTGCTACATGTAGGAATACATCTGGAATAAAAAAGGTATGTAGCAGTAACCCTGGCTTCTTTTCATCTCAAAGGAGGATAAGAATGTCCAAAATGCTAATATTAAAGCATCTCTCCCCGTTGTAAAAAGGCCATGGAAATCATTTGACCTATCAAGAAGAAATCAACTGATAAATCGCTGAAGGTTTCCTGAAGTACTGTCAAGACCATTATATGAGGCAAATGAAGATCTTGATCAAATCAACTGAAGATATAATTGTAAAAGGGAACATAAAAAATAATATAAAACTAATTTGGAAGCATTTTACTTCTTGCTTAAAACATGGGATAGCCATGTGACTCACAGACTTTATCCTTGTCCTATACAGGCCTGCTTTCCCTTGCTTTGTATCCTAAAAGGCCTTCCCCAATAGCAGTACTGTACACTTGGTGGGATCGTCCCTGATATCTTCCTGCCCCACAGCAATAATTACATAGCTTGTATGTTATAAACATTTGTTCTGGGTGGGGTTAAATATTGTGACATCATGATGATGATGACGATGATGCATATTATACCTGTACATGAAATGAGAAAGGCCACAAGGATTGGGAAGGGAGAGAGGTTATAAGGAAAGTTTTCCCCACAAGCAAATAATTTGCCAACATCCCGGATTAAAATTAATGGCCCATTCTCACTGTTTTAGCAATTTATCAAATCCTGGTACAACACTTGAACAGATTTTTGATAGCCACCGAAAAAGCCAGGAAGGTCAATACCTTTTCCAATTTCTGCTTTCTGGAATTAATATACTTTAAAAGGAATTTATTTGTGAGCAGCTGAATTTTGTTATGAACTTGGTCTCATTTTTCAGACAAATGCACAACTGCAGTGAATGTCTTAATGGTGAGCAAATGCTTTGGCAATTTCAAATGTAGAACATTTTTCTTGAAAACCTATTTGTGGAACATGGGGCTCATTGTGAGTTCTCAAATCTTTCATCCTGATTCCACTCTGCCGGGTTTTCAACAGAAATCTTCTCGATATAAAAGAGGGGATCAACGAAAAGTATCAGAGGTGAAATGCTCTTCTCATCTACACAAATAAAGGTAGATACAGTAGCGCGGGGGAGGGGGGGACATTTTGTTTTCATACTTGCTACATTTCTTTGTTTTTTCCTGGGTGAATAAGCTACCCTGCAGAGAACCAGCCAAAGAGGTTTAGAGCATGCTGCACAGTGGGCTTGTTGCTAGGCCCTTGTGCCTGTGGAATATAGACAAACAGCATGCTGCTTTTGTATAATCATGGAAACTTACGTTCAATCATAGAATTTTACAGCATAAGCAGGCAGCTTTCATTGTTTTGCTATAAATAATATCATTGAAATGTGAATGAGTTATTTTAGGACTAAAAGTCTTTGCACATTTGATAGCATGAAACTTGGCAAAATGTTGTAATAGGCAGAGATCAGGTCAGATTCAATTGGCTGCAGGAGTACAAAAATCCAGAAAGATTTTAAATCCCCCAGAAAATATTTCACATACTTTTCAAGACCATGCCACTAAAATTCCTTCACCCGTGATAAAGGTTGAAGGGTGAAGTAAAAAAAAAAAGAAAGGAGACTTCTATCAGGTGATGCTACCATGAACAAAGGAGATGGTTATCCCAGTTTCAGTGATTATGTGAGATCATTTCTGGCATGCAAGTAAGTCCTTCAGTTCTGCTGATCAGTTCCCGGATGGAGGCTGATTGAATATTTAATACTATAGATAAAAAAAGTATGGGATTATGAGACATATATTTTCTACATCATTTGGAAAAATTACAGCATATGGTGATAATGAATGAAGTGGGCAGACTGGCAAAGCCTATAGACAGAAATTACACCTCCAGATCATATACATGACATTCCTTAATACTCATTTTGACAGGATATGCATTTTTACAAGTCAAATATATATTTTGCCTTAAATATATATTTATCCAAAGGCTGATTAATCAGTGGTCTGAATTAAGGACATTTTAGTACTATCAAATAGATGTCAACAGCATCTGGCAGAACAGTATTTAGTTGGCCAGTTAGGAATGAATTATTGTAATCTGTAATAAATGTAGAGCTCACTCAAATTCTTGTATTGAAGTATTATTTTAGAGCTCTTAGAACCTGTGTGGGCTGATTGTTCTACTGAAATGTTTTGATGCCATGGAAACGCTAGCAGATATTTTCTCTTAATTGCATGAATGGTTGACAGATACGTTTGCGGCACAGTAGAATTAAGTTCTTGATTGCCAATGAACTATGCCTTAAAGCAAGAATGAAGCAGGAAACACAGAGAGCTGGAAAGAGTTTCAAAGGACATATGAACAAGGGACAGACCTGATATTGCGATGACGTAACTCAGTCTACAAGCTTGTAGCCAGATGGGGAGGGAGAGGACTTCAGAGAGACTACTTACATCAAATACAGCACTGCTGGTTCTGTCTCTCTTTGCAACATAATTTGCTCCTTCTTGTAGAGACTTCTTTTGCCTTGGGGATTAATGGTATCTCTTCCCATTCATCTTGCAGAGTAAACTCAGTCTGAATGGCCTGTCAGTTCTTGAGAGTAGCTTTGAATCTGTTCATGATAGCAAGATATATAGTTTCAGGTATTTATCTTCCAAGAACTATGGGATATTACTGATGGAATCCAATTCAATCCTTTAAATGTCAATCCTGTTTACAGAGTCTCAAATGTCCCTCTACAAAGGGGATTATTAATATCCATCCCCAGATACAGGGAAATGCTGAGAAATATCCTTCCACTGCAAATAGAAAATGTTGAGGTCTTTCTTCCCTAACCTGGTACCTTGTCTAAGTATGCTAGACAAACATTATTGTACTAATGGGGAGTTCAAGAGGTTTCATTTCATACAACTGAAGGGCACCAGCTTAGCCATGGCTACTATAAGAGCACTGCAGTGCTATGAAACTTAGCTGCCAATTATGGCATTTCTAATTGTTATAAACAAACTCCCAGAGCACAAACCCTGTAGACCTTAGCAATTGTGGAGCTCAAATTTTACCTGAAAATATAAAGTTTAATGTAATTACATCATGACTTTGTTTGGCTATCTAATGTTAAGCTTCCTATATTACTCCTATTGGTATCTTATGACTATTACTTTGTTGGTTGCATCTTATGATTTATGGTTTATCACTTTGTTGCTTGTATGAATAACTAAGAGCTTATGCACTGGAGACAAATTCCTTGTGTGCAGGGGTGGGTTCTAACTTACCTCGCCACCGGTTTGCTTCCTCTCGCGCTGCGTGGCCATGCGTGCATTGCGCGCCGCATGGCCACGTGCACATTGCACACCACGTGGCCGCGCCATGCATTCCACGCTGTGTGGCCATGCTGTGCATTGTGCACCGCGTGGCCGCGCCGCACAGGCGCAGTGCCTAAAATTCACAAAAAATTCCCCCCCCCAAAAAAAGCCAAAAACAAGATGGCGGTGCATGCGCATTGCCAGAGACTCGGCTTCTGCGCATGCGCAGAAGAAAAAAAATAGCAAAAAAGTTCCCCCAAAAAATTCCCACCCAAAAAAAAAATTTCAAAAAAAAGATGGCGGCGTCCACGGACCGGCCCCGCAGAACCGGCTCCGTGACATCACCAACGGTTTGCTACTGGTTCTATACAACTGGTGCGAACCGGAAGGAACCCACCTCTGCTTGTGTGTCCAATCACACTTGGCCAATAAAGAATTCTATTCTATTCTATTCTATTCTATTCTATTCTATTCTATTCTATTCTATTCTATTCTATTCTATTCTTTTTACAGCATTATTGACCGTGATGCTTAACTATCCCTAACAATAACATTAATGTCCCAGAAATAATCCTGTGGCCAGTTATGGAAGCCACTCTTATACATCAAGGGAGATTTACATCCCTTAGACTGCTAGGGACAAAGCTTTAGATTCAATATGAATTCTCATTTAATGAAAAGACCTGTTCTCAATACCCTTTAGATGGGATAAACCTATCTGTTGGTAACCATAAAACTTCCTGCAGAAACTCCTCTGACTAAATGGATGTGGGAAGTTTGGCACGCTTCCGTAGCATTACTCAAATATGCCCTGATTTTAATTTCATCTTATTTCATTATGCTTATCAACTCTGACATTTCATATACTTACTTGAGTACTAAAATTGGAAGTGTCAAAATAGAAAATGCATTAAAATCAACTTAATTAAAACCACACCTATAGTGTCATAAATGTTCATAGTGCTATAGAAAGATTTGAATTAGCGTACGTTAGCTAAATAAATTCAGATTTAATTTCTGCCCTGAATCTTTTCTTTTCAGAGTACATCTGCCTACATGCCACTCTAAGGCCAAGTATGGTCCTGAGTTTGGGGGGGGGGGAACTCTCCATCACAGAATTAGTAGACAGATCTAGAATTACATGGATCTAGAGTTGAGGAAATGTTAAACTCAGTCTCCACTCAGCCTCCACTGACTGGATGATGACTGTACCTGATGCTAACTGTTATCAGTCTTACAGAATGGCTCTAAGATTGGTTAGAATGAGAGAGACTGCCACCTGTATTCTGGATGGCTGCTCCTTGCCAGGAAATCACTGGATAGGGGTTATACCATGGTCTGAGCACTAGAGATGAGGAAAGTCTTCAAGCTCTCAACCACGGCAGAGTCTTCAAGGACACTGGTTCAGCCACCTCAGTTTCAAATCACCTTTGTATTTACAATTATTTTGTTGTTAAAAGAACAGGTTTTAAACTACCTAGTATGTAAAACTTCACCCTAAAACTTCATCCCAAAAAAAGCTAACTAGCAGTGTAAAGAACTGTAACTATTAGAGCTAAATTCCAGGGTTCTTCTCTAAGACAGTTATTATATAAGAAAGTACAATACCTTTTGAGCTATCACATGGGAAAAAAAAGGCACACAGAGATAAAATGACATCCTTTAAGTATCACAATGTTGACACACACACATTAGACATTCAATTATGTCAAGTTTTGTAAAAGTATAAGAAAGGCAAAAATTCTGTGTATATTTTGTTCGTAATGAAATACCACACCATATATTTCTGTCTTGATATTCTGATTAACAAATTCAGAATTGACTGGAGCAGCAAAGGAATAAACTGTTCCAAACCATTCAACATTCGACATGATTTTCCAACAATTACATAGGGTTTAGGAGTTTTGAGAAAGAAACCAAGGTTATGCTATCACCTGTATCTTATAAAAACAGGATTATAATCATTTCTGTTGTATTTTTTTCATTTTTAATTCTGTAACCATACTAGCATATCAGATAAACGTTCAAATAGCAGAGGTTCTATAATTTATTTACATGGCTAAAAAAGGAATTCAACAGCACCATCATGTGGCAAATACAAAACACGCCAACTAAAAAAGTAGATATAAAAGGAAAAGGTATTTCCTTCTATTGAGTTTTTCTTATTTATTAACTATATTTATTTATATTTTTATTTATTTATTATTTGCATGGTCCAATCTTGAAAAAGTGTACCTGTTTCATCTCTTCATCTGCCCTTGTACTAATTTTATAACATTTGTATTAACTTTGCTACTGTACAAAAGCTAGTATATTTTATTTTATTTATTTGTCAAACATGTACAAGATAGCAGGTATAGGTATAAACATAAACAAAGTAAGTACAGATAATAGGACAGTAAGACAGGGACGGTAGGCACGATGGTGCGCTTACGTACGCCCCTTACTGATCTCTTAGGAATGGGGTGAGGTCGACAGTAGACAGTCTAAGATTAAAGTTTTGAGGGTTTGGGGAAGAAACCACAGAGTCAGGTAGTGCATTCCAGGCATTGATCACTCTGTTGCTGAAGTCGTATTTTCTGCAATCGAGTTTGGAGCGATTTACATTACGTTTGTATCTATTGTGTGCTCGTGTATTGTTGCGGTTGAAGCTGAAGAAGTCATTGACAGGTAGGACATTGTGGCAGATGATTTTATTAACTACATTTAGATCAGATCGAAGGCGACGTAGTTCTAAGTTGTCTAAGCCCAAAATTTCAAGTCTGGTGGAATAAGGTATTCTGTTGCGAGCAGAGGAGTGGAGGACTCTTCTTGTGAAATATTTCTGGACTCTCTCGATTGTATTAATGTCCGATATCTGACCTTGTATCTTCTATCAAAGAAAAATCAATACATGATAAAATAATTAAATCATAGTCTATTGAATTTAGAACAAAGATAAAGAATTCTGTCCTAAATCAGACTGTTTGATTTATCTTATATTGCTGCCAAGTTTTTTTAAGCTACTGTTAAGGATAATACCCTTGAAGGATTTTTGAAGCATAAAACAGTGTTACTCAACACAATCAATCACTACAAATAAAACCATCAGTCCAAACTTTATATAACCCAACAGAAACAAGTCCCTATTTTACAGCACAGAAGTTCTGCAATGAAAGAACTTAATACCCACCATGGATGCTCATTTCAGAAGTACGAGGCTATTGATGAAAAGGCCTTTTCTTCCTGTGTCCTTAATCTTGCAGCCATTTTTTTTATGGTAGGCAAGTGAAAAACAACCCCAATGACTTTAAATGAAGGCCAACTTGTATAGAAGACATGTCTTTAAGTATTTCTGGTTGCAAATAGTTTAAAACAAACTTAGCGCTAAGTTTGGAAATCTTGGAAATCCATGTAATTGTGAAATATTGAAGTCAAGTGAGTGCTTAGCCAGCTCGTAGCAGTATCTGTTCTGAACCAGCTGAATTTTCTTGAAACACATGTAACCCATTATAGCAGTTCAGCATCTGTTCAGAGTATTAATATTTGAGAAATAACATGGTATCTCTAGGTAGTACTGCAAGTGACATAGAAGTACTACCATACGAGCTTCTCTCCAATTAATGCCAACCACCTAAAAATTCCCAGCTTCGTAGATTAAAATTGTATGCATTCTTTTATCTAAATCTGGTGAACCTCCAGCATTATTTTACATCTATCATGGCTGGAGCTAACAAAGTTTATTTGCCCTCATCTATCCAAACATTGTCATCTTATATAAATTCAGGAAGTCTATAGAGCTTCCTTCTATAGATGAAAATGAAAATTACAGTATTAATTAACCCCAGGCTTTGTCTATTCATTTTACTGAGATGTTGTTGTTTTTTAATGTTAATGGACAAGATAAAACCTTATGACACTCCACAAGCCACTTATCATGAGGTGCAGCACAAGTCCTCAAACATCAACTTCTGAAAAAATATTCATCCAGGAAGAACTATCCAAAGGATTATGTGGTTAATGCTCTTTAAAGCCTCTGAGCGGTGCAGCAAAACCAAGGACATACTCCATAAACTAATCCCATCTACCAGAGCTATTAAAATTGCTACGTTCACAAAGCCAAGCGTGATGCTGGGCTGAAATGGATCCAGGTAATTAGCACTATCACATTCAGTATACTGTATATACCAGCAAAAATCTCAGGCAAGATCTCACTCTTCCATTGTAAATATTACATTGTTAGCTATTGCTGGGTACAAAGTATAAAAAAATAATGCCTGAAAACAAGTTGTGAATTATTTTAGGATCTGCCCGCCCCGAAACTGCTTCCATAACAAAAAGATATAATGAATTTTATGTATTTAAAAAAAACTGTTCACTTATTTGGAAACAGGACTCACTGACTAAAGTAGAAAATGTCTCTGCTCAACTGTCTGCATAATAAACAGGGATATTATAAAACCATAAAATCTACATGCACAGAATTTCATGGGCTCATTTCTCTGCCTACATATGGACCCTTCACATGTCTAAGAAAGAAAGGAAATTTTACAATTATTTACATACATATACACACACATACATATACTTCAAGTCAATGTTGATTCCTGGCAACTGCCTAGGTCATTTCCTGCAGCTTTCTTGGCAACTTTTTAAAACTTTGCCATTGCCTGCTTCCTGGGCCTGAGAGAGAGGGACTGGCCCAAGGTCACCCAGCTGACTTTGTGTCTAAGATAGGACTAGAATTCAGAGTCTCTCAGTTTCTAGTCTAGTGGCTTAACTACACCACCAAACTGGCTCTCTTTATCTATAATAAGGTCACATAACATAGCAAAGTTTATAAATATTAATTTTATTCAATGCACTCTTAAAATTTAAATAACCATTTAAATATTTATATAAATCCAGAGAAAGGTCAATAGCTACCAAGATTATCCAGCAATGAATGATCACTAGAAGATAATGCCTTCTGAAACTGAGCAAAAAAGTATTACTATTCTGGATAAGCAGGAAAAGACATTTGCATTCAGACCACATACCACGACCCGCAAAGTCATTCCTATTTAAAATTGGGGCAATGTGTTAAGAGAACTGCTCTTTTGTAATTGCACAGTGAAAGCAACACCATCTGGCTACCAGAAAGGTAAAAGATTTTTTACTTTCCTTTTCTTGAAAAGGGAAATAAAAGTAGTTTTTTTTTTATTTGAAAAAAAATTGAAACATCCAGTTAAGGGATGGCTCAGAATACAGTATACTAAACTTTTCTTTATTACAGAGCTTGAAGAACACTTTGCTTTATTTAGCTAGCTGTGATAACAATATTTTAAACATTTATGGCATACAGTACACAAAGTTATGTACGTTATTTTATATACTTATATATTTTATAAACTATAGAGAGAGTTGATAACAGTGATCACACTGTAGAACTTAAACGAGTCATCCACTCCAAAGCCCCAGCACATCCTGTGATCTTTCCTGAAGTTCTTGCTGCTATCAGAAATGAGTATACACTCACCTACTTTCAGGATTTCTAATTGTGTATGTATAATTATGTTACTTCTCTTTCTGGCCAATCCAGTTTGCAAATATATAATCTATATTCTGTTTGCATGGATGGATACATGACAAGATATGGCAATCAGCAGGAGTTTTGATCTCCCTGATCCTGCTCCACATGCACTTTCTTTATCCAGATGCTATCACAGGATTGTTATTGTAAAGATAAAATTGGAGAAGATACTTAGGAGTTTCTGCAACAAAAGCAGGACATAGACCTAACAAATAAATTTCCTTCCAAATGTATTCTAGTGTTTCAAAGATTTTATTTAACCTTTTTAATTCAACACAAATGGCCAAATTAATTCTCAACTGAGTGTTTTTATAAAGGCACCACAGCAGTTTTCAGGGGAAACAAAACACACACACACCTTTAGAGTATATATAGACATGAATGAATAGCTCCATAAAAACAGATCATGCAGAGTGTGAGTGTTCATTCTTACATGACGGCAAATCTGTCTGTTGCCAAGAGGCAGAAGGAAACCAGGTCTTGTGCCCCAAAGAGAGAGCCAGCCAGTCCCCTGCTAAAAAGCACTGATGTAGTCTGCTTATAAGCTCAGCTTTGATAGGCAGAGGGGAGTTCAGTAGGAGACAGGCTGGCTGTTCTTGGGGAAGATGCACTTGATGCCATGTGCTATTTTCCTCTTTGAGCCCTCTGGACTCACTCTAATGCTGGTCATCTGACCCTCTATGGCTTTAAACTCAGCTTTACTATTAAATGTCTTATTACTATTAATCTGCAATAAGGCCTCCCTCATTCAGGTCTTACAATGGAGAAGGCTGGTTGATGTGTGTAAGCAAGAAGTGGATGGGCAGAAAGGAGGGAAGTTTATTCCTCAAAATACACTCGGCTTGAGTTTCATATGTGGCATCAGTTGTGACCCTAGTGTAGAGGTGGTACCGTAGAGGTGGTTACTGACAGACAGGACCTCTGGTGGCAGGAAACTCAAAGTGGGGCAATGTAGGGATATATTTCAGCCCCTTTTAAATTTGTATATATATAATTTGAATAAATTCAATAAATCAGCTGTCTCGGTTCCCCCCCCCACACACACACACACATACCAGTATTAGCCAATTGGTGTGCAGACTTCCAGGGTCTATGAAGATTCTCAGCCATCCAGGTCATAGTTATATCAAAAGTGGGTTTTATTTTTGAAAAAGCAAGTGGACTGATTTTTTTGAGGAAGACGTTTGGCTTCCTGTCCTGGATGCTTCATCACTTGTATTGATGATGGTGTGGAGATGGAAGGACAGTTATTGACAGTTGAGATTAGTTGGGGGGGGGAGATATGTTCCGACAGCGTTTTTTATTTTCAAAAATAAGAACCACTTTTGATAGCTTGAGGGCACTTTTGGGGGCATTCACCTCTTTCGGCCGAAGTGAAAAACTTGTAATAAACCTTCCGAAAATTCAAGTTGTAACAGTTTCGCAAAATACTAAACAGTGCGTGTTTAGAGCCATCCCGCAGGGCTACATCAGGCTTCAAACACTTTTCTTCTCCGGCTAGTTGCTACTCAGTCCTGCTCTTCAACTATCCTGAGATTCTACACCCACTACACTCGAACTTAGCCAAAAGGCCGAGAATTGATCAGCAAACGGCCGCGAGTTCCCACCCCGTTTCCCATTACGTAAGAAAGTGACCACCACTTTTCCTCCGCTTTTATAACCGCTCCTCGTTTCCACGGCTCACGGAAAAAAAGACCCGTGGCTCGGGACACCTCCGAGCACGCGCACCTGGCTTCCGGTTTCTGGGTCACGCGACCCCGCATCTTCACCAATCAGAAACTCCGGAACGCAGTTCAAACTTCCAGGCAGCGGTTGGTCGGTGTGGACGTTTTCACAGCTGCCGTTGTCCGTTGTGTTCGTTGGCTGCGCTATGTTGTAGCCGCGATGGAGAATCGGGTGGTCTCTCCCGGACCTTATCGCGCCACCAAGCTGGTAAAAACAAAAAAAAACAAAAAAAAAGCGGGGAGGGGGCTTTCTGGAGGGCCAGTTCTTATGGGAGTTCATTGACTTCCCTTCCTTAATTATTTCTCCCCAAGAAATGTCTATGTTGTATTGGGCGCATCTGCGAGCCCAACATTAAGGTGTTTGCTTGTAGTAGAGCGCAGTCCGCGAAAGTTTACAAACTTAATTCTAATCCTAATCCACGGGCCAATCTGGAGAGGTGCTCCGAATATGTGGTTTGTTCACGTTTTAATTCACGTTGGCATCAGTGACAGGAGCAAATCGCTATTAAAAAAACCACCAGGATTCAACCGAGTTTCTTTTGCTCTCCTTGAGAATCCACGTTTTCACAGCATTTCTAAATGGTCTTGTGGATGAACCTTCACGTGTCTTTTCATGCTCTGTAGCTTGGCCTGATGTAGTAACAAGATTTCACCAGGTTTGACAGCTGAAGTGAAGATGTTACTCTATATTAGTAAAGTCTTGGTTGCAGCACAAGAG
This sequence comes from Thermophis baileyi, assembly GCA_003457575.1. Taxonomy (NCBI): domain Eukaryota; kingdom Metazoa; phylum Chordata; class Lepidosauria; order Squamata; family Dipsadidae; genus Thermophis; species Thermophis baileyi. Next base: position 1,274,991 of record QLTV01002149.1, read on the forward strand.
TCAAATATATTAAACTGTTTTGTAAAAAAAAAAAATATAACAAAATAAAAACCACTGTATGTACTTTTTGCACTATATAACTTGAAAACGTAAAATGGCTTAGCATAAATTTGACATATAAATAAATACTGGTATGTACTTTATTTCTCTGTGTCCTCTCCATTTGCAATTTCATTTCTCTTGACTTACAGTGGAATGAAGTTACTAAATACTTTCGGGCACAAATGCCACAAAAGAAACACAGACAACACTTTAGAAAATATGGAAATTGTTTTACTGCAGCTGAAGCAGTCGACTGGCTTCATGAATTACTCAGGAATAATATTAATTTTGGTCCAGAAGTTACTAGGCAGCAAACTATTCAACTGTTAAGGAAATTTCTTAAAAATCATGTGATTGAGGACATAAAAGGAAGATGGGGTTCAGAAAATCTGGATGACAATCATAACTTGTACAGGTAATTTATAGAATTATTGACAGAATCTGTAAAAAATTATCATATATTGAATGTAAATGTTTGACTGGTTTCCTTATTTTGTGTCTTACTGGAACAGAGATACTTGGACATTTTACCCATACATAGAATATGGAATTTTAAAAAGTCTGTTTCAAAAGATCAAATTTAGTAACCCAATATAATAAATGCTTTGTTTGTACCAAGAGTGCTGTATCTTGTAAAATCCCACAATCTATATTGTAGTACCTAAAAGTGAAAATATACCTATTTTCCTAATTAAAATTTTTTATTTGGTGTATTGAAAATGTTTGTTCTTTTCCAAATATTTTTTTATCTTCAAATAGGGATATTAGATCTAGCTTGCAAAAGGACAAATTCTCTGTTAGGAGTTTTGTTACAACTAAATTAAATTGCTACATTGATATTTTCTGTGTCGAATTATAGATTTCCTTCAGCTTCCCCTGTTAAAATTTTGCCACGGCGATATCCATTGAAAGAAACCCTGCATAATGTACCCAAAAAACCAGAAAGCATATTTAAATTACCTCATTACTCCAAGAGAACTCCTAAAAAACATGACCTTCAGGAATGTCAGGTAATCTATTATTGATTAATTGTGTTTACAGTTTAATGCCTAAACAGCTGGAACTGAGCTTTATCAAGGTGAAGTCTTTATATGGAGTATCATTCCCCTCAGGTTTGGATGGTCCTGAAGACATAGAGGTTCTTCTGGGTAGACCTTGTAACCTTTTAAAAAATGATTATTCTTGAACTTAACAAGTATGGATCATTTTTAAAAGGTCTATGTAATAATTGATCTTGATTAGGCTCTTGTTTCTGTTTTGGCTCACCAAAAGTGAGCTTGATTTGCCAATTTTATTTGCAATTATTTCCAACGGTTGTGCACAAAGAATGAGGTTTGAGTCATTTAGGGTCATATAAGGTTTCTATTTGTTTTGCATAAATTACACATTACAGATAATCCTCGACTAACAACAGTTCATTTAGTGACCATTCGAAGTTACAACGGCACTGAAAAAAGTGACTTGCGACCATTTTTCACACAACTTAGCATGCTTTTATGACAATTGCAGAGCCCCAGGAGTCATGTGATCACTTTTTGCAACCTTCTGACAAGCAAAGTCAATGGGGAAGCCAGATTCACTTAGCAACTATACTACTAACTTAACAACTATAATGATTCACTTAAGAACTGTGGCAAAAAAGGTCGTAAAATGAGGCAAAACTCACTTAATTGTCTTACTTAGTAATGGAAATTTTGGGCTCAATTGTGGTCGTTAATCGAGAGCTATCTGTACCTTTCTGCTAAAAACGATGGCAAGTAATGGTTTCCACTTTCCAAAGTTTACTGCTGTGTTTTGAAATAAATATTGTAAAGGTCATCTGGTCAATAAGCAAGTGTCAGTGTGACTGCTGGCAGTTTCCTGCTAGTTTCCAGATTAGTTGAGACAAGAAAAAAATGGGTTATAACTAGGTAGCTAAAATTATTCTCTGCTGAATTTTGAATAAAAGTCTCAAACTTTTACAACATGCTTGTAATTCTGTATTTGCAGAACAACAAAGAAAACGTGAAATGTGAAGACGATAAAAAATGGGTAGCAAGTGGCAGACAAATAACTCAAGCAGATATAGAAGAAGTTTGGCGAAACATTGTTATGATACAGTAAGTAACAGATATATTTCTTTTCTCCCAGAGATTTTAGAAATAAGAATAACAATTTCTGGAAAAACGATTATTTTAGTGTCCCAGTGATCTTTTTAAAAAAGTACTCTTCAAGGCAATTTCTTGATATATAAACCAGGGGTGAAATGCTCCCAGTTCGGACCGGATCGGGTGGACTGGTAGCGGTGGCTGCCGGTGGTTCGCCAAGCCGCTAGCGATGGCTGGCTGGCCGGCCATGCCCCTGAACCGGTCCACCAGTCGCCGCTTGCTCGCCCTGCCCACCAGTCTCCGCTCTGCAGCTTGCCTGCCTGAAGCGCTGCGCCCCTGATCTGCCTGCCAGGTAAACCTGCGAAGTCGCGGCCTACCTAGCTGCCCCTGCGCCCCCCCCATCTCAGCCTGCCTTCCCTACTCCATTGCCCTCCCATGGCCCGTAGCCCCGACATGCTTTCCTGCCTTCCATGGGGCCTTCCCGGTATCCCCGTGGCCAGCTTGCGAAGGCAGGCAAGCGGAAGGCCACATGGTAGGCAGGCAAGCATGTTGGGGGCCGCGGGGAAGGGACGTAGCAGCCTACTCCTTTCCCCGCAGCCCTGCCATGCTTGGAGGCCTTCCACACGGCCTTCCCAGTGGTCCCCCACACCCGCTTGCCTTCTGAAGTCGGTGTCCAGCCCATGATGGGAGATGCACCACTTCTACCCAGGCCTGGCCAGTGGGTGGGTGGGCGGCCCTTGGGGGAGATGCAGCTGCTGCATTGGGGCTAAGAGGGGCAGTGGCAGGAGAAGGAAGAAAGTGAACCGCGGCTGTGGTGCTCCGGGAGGGCGGGCGGTGAGGGTCCTTCACAGCTGCATGCTGCCTCCATTGCGGAAGCTGCCACCGGCTGGCCGGGCAGCAGCCCTCTGTGCAGGGAGAGGGCCAGGCCTGTGGTTGGAAGTGGCTGCTGCTCTCGCTGCTGGCCCGCAGCGCCGGGTGGGAAGCCAGTGGGCTTCTTCGGAGCCCCAAGTCCCGCGGACCCGGCACGGGTAGAAGGTGGCCTTTTCTACAGCAACCCCCTCCCCGCTTTGGATCGCCCTGGA
>QLTV01002149.1:1278413-1315972 GCA_003457575.1 Thermophis baileyi
CCCCTCCGCCCCACGGCTCCGTCAACAAGACAATCAGCCACGCCTCCCCGCCCGGCCTTCCTCGCCAGGCACTGCTGCACCGGCAGCTCCGCCCTGCCCAGCTCCGCCTGCTGCCACTTCCAGCGAACTTCCCGGGAGACAGCCAGAGCGAGGGGTGGGCGGGAGCGCGTGGGCCTGGCCGGCGCTTGGCTTACCTTCCTGGCGAGGTTCGGAGACCGCAGGCATGCCCATCCACCGCTTTCTCCCTGCCCCACCAAGGCCCCTGCCAGCCCCGGAGCCTGAGGCCGGCGAAGCTGGGAAGGCGAGAGGGGCGACGGCGGGAGCAACCGCACTCCGGGATGGCATATGACAGGGGATGCGCCGCTGCCGGGCTGGAGCACGGTTGCTGCCGCCATCGCCCCTCTCGCCTTCCTGGCTTCTGCTCCGGAACCTTCGCGGGCCGGGAAGTGTCGGGGTGCACACCTACGGAGCTCCTCAGGGTCCGCTGGCCTCTGGGCTGGCGGGAGCCTTGGCAGGGCAGGGAGAAAGCGGTGGATGGGCGTGCCGGGCGGTCTCCAAGCCTCGCCAGTAAAGCAAGCCGAGCGCCGGCCTTTCTTCCTTCTCCCACCACCGAGAAGAGTGAGTAATTTGGAATTTTAGGAGCATCTCATAGCTGCTGTCACAAGATATTTGCCTTGGGGGAGGTTGCTTTCTACTGCAGAAGAAAGAAAGAAAAAGAAGGAAGGAAGGAGTAGAGGGAAGGGAAAGGAAGGAGGAAAGGGAAGGAAAGAAGGAGGAAAGGAAGAAAGAAGGAAGGAAGAAAGAAAGAAAGAAAGACTTATGACCACAATTGAGCCTAAAATTTTGGTTGCTAAGCAAGAGCGTTGTTAAGTGAGTTTCACCACATTTTACAAGTTGGCCACGCCCACCCGGTTACCTGACCACCAAGCACGCCCACCCGGTCACATGACCACCAAGCACGCCCACCCGGTCACATGACCACCAAGCCACGCCCACCTCAAGCCACGCCCACCTGACCTCAAGCCACGCCCACAAAATAAGCCATGCCCACAGAACTGGTAGGGAAAATTTTTACATTTCACCACTGATATAAACTTATGTTATATGCACTTGCTCTCCCACAATATTTTGGAAATCAAAATTATGAAAACTTACATACCAAACTGATGAAAAAAGCTTGTGTTTCTACACTTCTACTGTATCATAAAAAAATCTTTATTTAAATTACTTAAATGAGGAGGTAAAGGAAATCATTTTATCTATAGAGGATGTTGTAGAGTTGGTGTAGAACTATATCAAATTGGACTTAAAATGGCAGTTTGTTAGCTTTCAGTCTATTTTTTATGTGATCTTACTAATGCTCTTATTCATTATCCCTAGGATGCTTTAAGTAATACAGGGAATTTTATAATTGTGTGCAAAACTTTTCAAAAATGCGACATTCTATAGAACACAGGAGTATCCTTTTTTTCCCAGACGACATCAATCCAGCCTTTCTACATTATCAGTTTTACATCTTCCAGAATAGAAAGTAGTTTGTAGTATTTCAGATTTACCAACAACTTCCTCTCCAAAAACATTTACTTGGAGAAAACTATTCACTTATGTCCAAAACAGATGGATCAGCATTATTTGTTGAATAATAAATTTTGCACATTTCTAGAATTTAGACTAGTCCTTTTAATGAAAGCTAAGGAGGAACCACAAGATAATAATTCTTCTGCTGTATTAAATGTTTATCTCTTTTGGTCACCCCATGATTAAGTCAACATCTTATATATGGTATATAATTTGGCTTGTTGACAATGCTATGTAAAATGTAATTCTTAACCATTTTTGGGTTGCCTGAAGCAAGATATATTGAATTTTTACAAGCCTGTTTCCTTGAGAGTTGCTGAAAAAGTTTCATTAGGTTTCTGAATTGATTGCATTTTTCCTCTTCATAGTTTGCAAACTATTTTAGGTATACCATCTTTACAACACATCTTGAATCCAGCACAAATAATTCCTCGCTACATAATATATAACATGACTAATACAACTAAACATGGAGTTGTTCTTCCACAAGATAAATCAGGCAAGTGCTATAATGTAATTTTTAAAGTTCTTTCCAACTTAAACATGAGCAAATGTGTGATATAATATCTTTTGTATTAGGGGATGTAGGTAGCTGTATTAAACATAAAAGCTTGATCTGCATTCATTTACAGGAAAACTATGTCTCAAATCGTTCTAGGTAAATAGATTATAGCATTTTGGTCAAATAGATATTTTAATTTTAAATGCAGTTTCAAATTATGAGTAAAATTTTAAAAAGTTGACCTATTAAGTGTGTTCCACTTCTCAATTTGCTATTTGAAGTATCTTTATCATTAAAAATCAGTGTTGGGACTGGGTAAGTTAAATTCAGATTCTCAATCAATCACAAAGCCATGAGTGAATTGTGGTATAGTAAATATGAAGTTTAAAGTGATATGCTTTTAAAGTGTTTTTCTGTATGTGCTGTTGTAGTCCTTGGAAGAGTGATGAAATACAAATATAACACACATGTTTCAGTAGTTTGGGTATAAAAGTAATAGCTGGTAAATATTTTTTCTCCCCCTTTTCTTGCAGAAGACTTCCCTCACTGGGTATTGTCAGCTATGAAGTGTTTGGCAAACTGTAAGTTAGAAGTATATAAGGAAAATACAATGCAAAAAGAAGAAAAGTAAACAGAATGTGAACACTATACTTGTAGCAGGATCCAATCTAGATCGGTCACTGGGACTGGAGCTTTAGTCTTCTGAGCTTTTGGGCTATTATATGTGTAGTACTTATGTGGTGCCTAGTTGTGTGTAGCTTTTTAGTTGTTGATTGGGATGTTAAGGGCTGGTTATTAAGTCATTGGCTGTTGTTTCCTTGTGCTGCCAAGTCCTTGACTCCTAAGTACCTGATAGGCTAGTGGTAAATCAGGGCCCATTTCCCTGGGTATCTTTGTACCTGCTCTGCCAGCAATCTTAGTAGCTGCTAAATTGAATGCATGTCCTTGTTCGTTGCAATATGAGGCTACCAATGAGTTGAGGTCTCCTCATCTGACCTGACTATACTTGTGGATTCTATTAAATTATTTTGCTCTAAATGTTACATTATCTGAATTTAGAAGATGAATGTGAGATAATGTGCCAATAAAAAAATACAATATATACGGTAGAATAATGAAAAACATGCATCAAAAATGATGCATGTTTCAGTGAACCTGTTCTTTATAACAGGTTCATTATAAGGAACAGGTTTCAGTGATTTTGCTATATCATGTATACCAGAGGTGGGTTCCTCCCGGTTCGGACCGGTTCGCCCGAACTGGTAGTGACCCGCTGGTGAGGTCACGATGACATCAAGGATCCAGTCCTTGGGCGCCGCCATCTCTTTTTTTATTTTATTTTTTGAATTTTTTTTTTCTTCTGCGCATGCGCAGAAGCTGAGTTTCCGGCATTGCACATGCGTCCCCATCTTGTTTTCGGCTATTTTTTTTGTACTGCGCATGCACGCGCAAAGCAAAGCACCCACGAGGTGCGGCCACGCGGCACAGGAGGAAGCGAACCGGCAGCGAGGTAAGTTAGAACCCACCCCTGATGTATACATAGATAAGATCTTGTATCCAGTAGTATCCGATTTAGTTTCATAAATATTTCATCTGATGCATTGTTAATGTAGGCATGTTAGAAAAGCAGTGCTCTGCTATTCCTAGGACTTGAAATATCATGGAGATCAGTGTTGTTGAGATTTCTTTCCTCTTGCATTTCAGGGCCTAGATGTAATGACCCGAGTCAGCCAACATACACTGGTTTTGAGCGAGATGTATTCAAAACAGTTGCTGATTATTTTCTTAGTCTCTCTGAACCTTTGCTTACTTTTCAGTATTATGAATTATTTGTGAAGATCTTAGGTATGTACCCATTCATATCAGGGTGGTATAGAATCCCGGTATATAGTTGAGAAGATCTAAGATGCCACAACCGTATACTAGTTTTGGAAAGAAGTATGTCTAGTGTCACAGAATAAGTTATCAAATATAAAGTGTAATTACTATATATAATATAACCTTAGCTTTTGTTCAGACTACTAATCATAATATGATTTGTTATGTACACTTGCATATGTGACCTATCCTTTGCATGTGTGTTTCTGAATATCTCCTGACTGAACATACAGTCTATCAGCACCACTAACTTTTAAATATTAATCTCTATGTTAATTTTTCTGATTATGTTGCTTGTGCTTCTAAATTGCCTGCATTTGAATTTGTATTTCATTTTCTGATAGTTTTGTGTGGCTACATCACAATCCCAAACAGATCCGGTGGAAATGTTGATATCCAGAACGGTTTGGTATGTTCAAAACCTTGTCATTTAAACTCGTTCAAGTCAACCGAATGTCTTCTGCTAAGTTTGCTTCAGCGTGACCCTGACAAAGAAGATGAATCTGAGACTTCTGATAACGGTTCTAAAAGGCATACAAATGAAATAGGATGCAGTATGAATTTTCAGCACTGTAACATGACTTGTAAAGGTGGTACTGTTCATGTACAAAAAGGTGGCAGTTGTCAGAATCTTTCACAACTGAAAAATGAACAAGCTCTGCCTCTGAGGCTTAAGGCAAGATGTCACTCTTTGGAGGGAATTGCAGAGACAACCTCAAGCAATTGTAGTAAGGATGAATTTAAGCAATTTTCTCGATCTGGAATTCCTATTGTGTCACTGACAAATAATGAGAACAAACTCTTGCACTCTGAGAGTAAACCAGTTTCTTCATTGGATCTATGTTTGGATAACATTAGTGAAAAACAGACTCATGGCTTCAAGGAAGTTCCTGCATCAAGTGTTCCTGACCAAGAGAAATCTAGTGGTAACCCGGAATCAAAACAACTTTGCCGGTCTCGGAGTCTATGTGGAATTAAAAACTCCAGTTTGTGTGGCATACACGCTCCAATTGCAGAAATCACAGTAAAACCACGTCCAGTAAATCTTGGTCCCAAAACTCAAAGCACTAGCCGACTGGCTCTTAAAACAGGAAGTAAATATGTGGGTTCTGATATGGCCATCAATAAAAGATTCCACAAAAGTGCAACACAGCTTTCAGAATACATGTTTTCTCCCAGCTTCTTTATGCTGACTTGCAGATCACGTAAGATTGCTTTGTGGAGCATGTCTGTATGCATTTGTACTAACTAGCTTGCTTGTGTGCTTTTTTTTTTTTTTAAGGGGGGTGATTTTTGCCAATCCCAGTATTTTAAGTGACTGTTTCAACAAAATTTGCTAAGAAACTCATTAGCCTGTGAAGTTAAATAATTTTTAAAGCTAATACTATCTGGTCTGCAAGCATCAGTATTTTCTAGAACGCATGTTAATGCAAAATGTATGTTCTCTTGCCCATGCTGGTATTTCTATGACTCAAATTATATTAAGTAACTTGGATCTTTTGCATTGTGATTTTAAATGACTAATCATTTAGCACCTAAACAGATGGAAGACAATAGGAGAGGCTGTGTGCAGTAGTGGTTAAATGTTGGACCTATGGAGACCTAACTTCCATGCCGCAGCCATGGAAGATAATTTTGGGCTAGTAGTTTTCTCGACCCAATTTACCTCACAGAATTAATGTGGGGATAAAATTCCCCATGTGAGAAAGATTCCTCATGTGAGTTACCTTATGCTTCTAGAGAAAAGTTTAGATTACCAACAAATAAATAATAACATGCACATTAATCAGACTTTAGTTGCATTAATGATATAAAAGTGAATCTTAATTTCTAGGAAAGTTGCAAAAATAATGCCTCTGATTTAATAATTTTTTAGATTTGTTGCAACCTCATTCAGAAAGAGTTGCAATTGAAGCTTTGCAAATTTGCTGCCTATTGCTTCCACCACCAAATCGCAGAAAACTTCAACTTTTAATGCGCATGATCTCTCGGATGAGTGAAAATGTTGATATGCCACGACTTCATGATTCAGTAGGCACCAGATCTTTGGTATGATTATTTCCCATAATGGTTTTTAAGCAGGTATTCTAGTTGCCTCATTGACAAATGTATTCAAACCTTCCTGCCTTGTCTTGCATGCCTGATCAACTGCCAACATTTTAATGGCCTTCTATAGACTGTCAAGGAAGGGCCCAAGCATTTAATTGTTAAATTTAAGGCAACAAAAATAAGTTCTGCTGTCCTACTTTGCTTGGCTTTCTCATTTCAAAAGTAGCTTTAGGAGGCCTGAAAGAAGTTGCAGCAGCAGAAGGCTTCTCTTTACTATACTCCTCCAGCAGCTGGCTCTGATTCTGAAGAGTGAAGGTAGCCGTCGTGATTAGTTGTCATGACGTAATCTTCCATGCTCAGAATCTGTTTTGAACCAATCTAAGTTGATGCCCTTATGGCTTGTGATAAAAAGATTCATAGGTAAACAATTTCTATGTTGAGGACAGAACGCTTTGGAGAGTGCAGAGTTAAGCGACAGAATGATTTGCAGAGTGAGATGGGCAGCGTATAAATTTAATAAATAAATCTCTATAATAGGTAAGGATCCAAAGAAGGGAGATCTCCTTTAGCCACAGTTCACTTTCAGAAGAGAGAGGAAACATTTCACCTGTCCTCCCCCAGTCTGTTTATTACCTGCATGCAACTCTATGTTTTCACCTGCATGCAGTTCCTTGTTGCTTGTAACATCCAAATAAACACTGAAAATGCAAAGTTGGATGTGATGCAGCCCCCCCCCCAATACTTGAGTGAAATTTTAGAGACGCTTCAAAGTTTGCCATCTAATGTATATGTATAATAGAAAGAGATATTAAACATATGGGGATTAATTATGTAAACAATATTGAATGTAATGGAATTTTTATTTAATGCAAATTTAACTCGTGTTGCCCTATGCCCGTGATGACGAACCTATGGCATGCGTGCCAGAGGTGGCACGCAGAGCCCTATCTGTGGGCACGCACACCGTCGACAGCTGCTCTTCTGGAGCGCCGGAAACCCGAAGACCAGCTGGCCAACGTGCTGGCCTTCGCGCGCGCCGGAGTGCCAAAAACCCGAAGACCAGCTGGCCAGTGTGCGTGCCACCTCTGCGCACCGGCCAGCTGGTCTTCAGGTTTTTTGGCGCACGTACATGCGCGTTCCAGTTTGGGCACTCCGCGCCGAAAAGGTTCGCCATCACTGCCCTATGCTGTCCTGCTATTTGCTTTTTTTTTTTTTCTGCATACTAAAAATCAAATATGGTCTTCAGCCTCCGAACTGTTGGAAAAGTTCTCTACTGTAGAAGAAAGTTATTTTAATACTTGGTGTTTTATAACTGCATGTTTAAATGCTTCCAGATGATACAGACGTTTTCCCGTTGTATACTGTGCTGTGAGGAAGAAGTGGATCTAGATGAGTGGCTTGCCATAAGATTAGTTTCCTTTCTAATGGATCACCAACAGGAAATTTTAGAAGTCCCTATATATTTACAAGTTGCAGTTCAAGATCACATTGAAACATTAAAAACTACTCAGGTGAGGAAAACAGTTAAATTATATCTGTTAACTTCTTTTGAGTTAGGTTTACATAAATAATTTGCTTTAACAGCCATGGTCTTGGAATTGTTTCTTCAAACTTATCTGAGCATTACTGTTACTTTTCAGATTTAAATAAAATGCTTTGCATTCATAACTGACATTTTATAGTCCATGTTACCGATATATATTTCCCCATATTGAGACTTTGTTCTGAATAGATTATTGTATGCCCACCAGATATGATTTATCTGGTCTGGCATTTCTATTATTTTCCATAAACAGTTTGCAGTGTAATACATGAAGAGTGAACTTCTGTTCATTGTTGTCTTGAACCTTTGGACAATTTTAAGAAAAAATTAATAATTGCAGTAATTTGCATCCTGACCACCAAGATTCAAATAAACCATAAGACACTATTCACACTATTAACAGGCATTGAAAAAATGTTTTATGTGAGTATAAACCATTATTAAATGTATAGTAATACTATAGATTGCTAGAGTTCAGTTATAAGTTAGTTCCTAGTGAAGATTTTGTGGAAATAACATATTCATCATTCAGTTTGGTTTTCAATAAATTTTGAGTCTAACTGGTTATGTGCAGGAATCAGTACCAAGGTTTTTAATTTTCTGTAATTTTAACCAAAGTTTACTCAGATGCACACAGCAGTTCAGTTGGGCCTATTGAATTGTTCAGAGGCTATCTCAAAAGCAGAGGAGTTTTTGAGAATTTACTTAGCTTCTTCTCTGAACCTGCAGTGACATCTGTATATACTGTATAAGAATATGCTTCAGATAATATCTTAAGTCTTAGATTTTTTTTCCCTTTAAAAATATGCAGCAATCAAGGTTCAAAGAATATGTTACCCTTACTTGTGAAGTGTGATCTAGTGTGTATCAGACATCATTAAATGTAAGCCTTAGAACCTATTTAGATATTGGAATGAAGTCATCTTATCTGAAGTGCTTTTTGACAGTCCAGTTGATATTGAGTTTCCACTTTTTTTTTTTAATGTCATCAGGGGAATTTAATGAAGTTGCATTTGTGCATACTAGTGAATTGAAGGCTAAGAATTGCAACTACAGGTTCCTATATCAAAATAAAATTCTTCTAGTTGTGGAATTCATTTCATATTATTTTCTTAGTTATCGTATTCTCCTGAGGTGTTTCAGTTGCTATAAGCATGTTCATCTTATTCGTATATTAAATTGTGTGAGAGAATTCTGGCTTATCAGAGATCTTCTCACTGGCCACTGTTTTAGATCTCAGATTGGCGCTTCAGAATTGAAGCTCTTGCTCTTAGCCAGAATTGGTAGTGTCATCCATTTGTTAAAATGTCTATCCTGTTCTCTTTGTTTGCTTTTGCTTGCTTGCAGATGGAATGTCTTGAAGAAGAACTGAGCACCATATTTCCAAGTTATTCCTATTGCATGAGGATTACATCTCAGGAATTTGACGAACAGAAGATTTCTGTTTCTCAGGCAGCAGTAGCTGAACTTTTGGAAAATATTATTAAGGATAGAAATTTATCTTTGAAAGAGAAGAAGAAAAAACTTAAACAGGTAATGAGATTGGTGAACTGTTTAGACATCATTACTTGGCAAGAAAGCCTCAAGTAATTTTGGGAGATTGGTTTATTTTTGATAGATCTGGATAACAAAACTATTTTTTCTGGAAATAAATGTGTTCTGTGGAAAACATGGGGCTGCATCCCTTTAGCTAGATTATTTTTGAAAGCTTTCTACAGTCCCACTTTATATCACCATTCTAACTACTGTGGTGCAAAGAGGACTTAGACTGCAATAGCAAAAGTGGTGTCTTAAGAATCTTTACCTTTTGTCAAGAATAACAACTTTGACCTAAACCGTTGCTTTAGATTTGTCATTATATCAGATGTGAAGGATTTCCACTATCTACTCCCCTGCTAGAACCTTTAACAAGCTATTATACTGGATCAGGCTTGTATCTCTGTTAAAGATATGAGGTGATATCAGCACATTTAAGGGTGGTGAAATAATTATTAGTCCTCTCTTTTTATATCCTTCTTGGATGAGTACCTGGATTTTCTAGAATGGCAGGATGACAGTTCCTATCCCAGCCCAAACAGTTCTGTTAAAACCCATAATGGGTAAACACAACATCCTCTTTTCCAGAGCTGCAATCTGGAAAATAATAGAGTCAGACTAAATGGCAGGGCATTTTGAAAACTAGATTTTCTGCCACATTGTGTGTTACATTAGGAACAGACAATCCATGGCATTCCAGATATCTCGCCACAGGCAATGCTTCCTCAAGGATGATTTATACCGGTAGTTGAGCAGTTACTTGAAGTGCCACAGGTTGCCTGTTATTACTATTAAGAGCAAATTAGAGATTAGGAAAATTAGAGATTACCGCTAGAGATTGGGGAAATGTTCTTTACTCTTGGGATTACACATTCCCTTAATCCAGAGTGTGTGTTGGATTGTACATTGTTTTGCAGTTAGCATCATCTCTGACATTATTAATACTTTTAAGATGAATATATTATGAAAACTTGCATATGATACTAGACAATTGTTTTCTAAATATTTACTTGATTTATTCAAGTTCACCTGACACAGTTTATTGTAATCTACTTTGTGGCAAAGTAGAACATCTATGGCAGAGCTTAATCCGGAGGGATTTTTTTCTGAACAAATTGCTTCATAGAATTATACTTGTCCTAGAATGTATTAAACAAGTCTCATGACTGAAGTCTGGCTTTAAATTACCAGAGTTTAAGCCACTGCATTGAAGTTACTGTTCTTTATTTTTCCCTCTTACGTTCTTTGTGAAGATTGAAAAAACTTGGAAAAAAACTTGAAATTATTTCCTTTAAAGGTCCATGACAGTGTTTTATAACATAACTAGACTTTAAAGTTTGACATCTGTTATAGCAGCAGCATGTCTTCTAAATGTGGTGGATTACAACTCACAAGATTCCGAATTACGGTAGTATGACTGTTGGACATACATGCTAGGAATTTCACTCCAATATATATAAAGGGCAGCTTTAGATTCATTCCATTTAAGAGGAACAGCAACGAGTCCTGATTCTCATATGAATATGTTAGTACTCACAATCATGAAATGCATCTGCTGTTATATAATTTTAAGTGTAAAGGTACATAAGTGAAAGAACTGTATCCCTTATTAGGTATGATAGAGAGATCACAACCAACCATTGTTTCTGTTCCAAATTCTGGCAGAACACACAACATGTGCGTGCACGCACACACACATACACACACACCATCTCTTTCTGGTGTTTGACTACTTTTAAATTTAGAGTTGCTTGAATAAAAATTTATTGGTTGCTGAGAAAAGACCCAACAATTTTCTGATTCCAGATTTCTAGCTGTTTAGTTTCTCAGCTAGAAAACCATTGCAAATAACTGCCCATATCTTTTATAAATCCTATCTTTGTTTTGACACAGAACGGTTAGTAAGGTTAGGGATTAGGAGTTATATACTGTATATATAAACAATGAACTTTTAAATAAGTTATGCTTTAACCTTTGAAACAGGTAAAGATGTAGGCCCATATAATATCAGACACTTCCTGCAATGTGATTTTTTATGTAAGTGCATGACCAGAAGTAGGAATTTACATTTACATGTACAGGTTTACATTGTACATTTAAGGGTACTTGTGACTTAGGAATAAATATTTGCAAGAATTGTTAGTTGATTTGGCTAAAAACATTGTAATGTGCATGTGGTAACCCGGTTTTTGGAATATATATATATATATATATTGATGATTTACTGTTTTGATTTACAGTTCCAGAAGGAATATCCAGAGATTTATCGGAGCAGATTTCCAACTTCAGAAAGTGAAGCCATCTTGTTTGATCACAAGCCTACAATTAAACTGCAAATGCTTAGCTTGCGAAAGTCCAAACATGTTAACATGAAAAGTTAATCTGTACCTCAGTTATATATTTATAAAGAAACTTTTTGAAAGTGAACATTAGAAATCTTTCAGTAAACACATTCATGCAAGTATGCATTTATGAAAATTTCTTCATGAATCCTGAAGTGTATTTTATAAATGCCATTGTAAATGCCATTATAAATGCCATTATAAATGCCACTACAAAATAATTCCAAAATTGTAAATAGTTCCATTTTTTTCATGCTTAATGAGATATAGATGAAGAGCATATGAAATATATCAATAGCAAACAAATATTGTAACAATTATAAATACAAACAACATGTGTTGTAACTCTTTGCACTGTTTTTAAAAGAAACATACTGTATTCTGAATACCACAATACTGTGTTATTGTTGATCTTCAATATGTTATCTATTTATATATTGTATGTGTTAATGTTGAGTTAAATAACAGCTGAAACAGTGAGCATGGAGCATGGCCATAAAGGTAATGATTGCCAGCCTCACTTTTATTGTAGAAATTGAACTCTTGGTTAGAAAAAGTGAACAATATTGCTTATACAGCCATAAAGCAATCATTCATTCATTCATTCATTCTAATAGTTTGAAATGAAAGAATCGCTGAAGAGATTGTTTAATGAAACCTATCTAAATGCTGATAACTCAGTTATATTGTGTATAAAAAATGTTTTATAAAATGCATTACTATACATATGCAGACCTGAACTTTAAATGGAAGAATTTAAAGGACATTGTTTCATTCCCTTTCTATGTTCCACTATGTGAACCATTTCTAATGTAAACAAGCTTTTCCAGTGAGCCTTGAGTCTTCTGAAAGGAGCAGAAATATTATATTCTGTTATCTAACTATGAGAATAAAAAAAGGAGCTTGTACAGTGGGGAAATTATTTTATTTTCTTATTTTATTAATTTTTTATGGCTGCCCATCTCACAGCAGATGGATCTGAATGGCATATAAAAAAAATTAACAGTTAAAACTGTTTACAAAAACCAGTTAATACAAATATAAATAAAAAAGACAAAAGGGAACATAGAATAAAATTCATGATGCAGCCAACGCATTTTAATTAGCAAATTAAAATGTTTTAACCAACTACCAATGTTAGTTGAGCAGGCTAAGTAAATAGAAACACTTAGCAGATATTGGTTAAGTAGCTGAATTGTTGAATTTTATATAATTGTCATATAAATAAATAAATGTCATATAAATCAAATTACATTTAAATGTTTTAAATATGAATTCTATCTTTATAGACTAAATAAGACCTGATGCCTGTAACAATCTTACTGCCTGGCTAGTCAAAGCAATATATATATGCATTTAACTTTGCCACTCGTGGCTAAGATTTTGTTGATTTTAAGTCATGCTGCAGTAGCAACAAGGAAACAATGTTTTTGTTCCTTTGATTTATTTAAACCCATATTCACATCAGATTTTTATTCAAATGCTGACTCTAGATATATTCATAGGTCCCCTAATTTCAGCTGAAAAGTGATTCACTAACATCTTTAAGAACAGGCCCTCATAATTCAGCCTTCCAGATCCTAGCCAAAGCCAGCTGACAACTTTTTGACTTGATGCTGACATAGCATTTTTCATTTTTCTCAAAGCAAGTCTGTGTAACATTTGTGTGGCTTCAGCAGCAATTGTAGCAGGGATGTAGTTGGGCTGGATCTGTCCTCCTACTGACTGATGGCAGTTCTTGTGTACATATGCAGTTTTCTCTATCACCACTGACTTTCCATGACTATTGTGGTTTGTGTTGCTGAACTGACATGACACTAGCTGCAGAACCCAGATTACTAAAGGAAATGATAGACCCAAGACCATTTTAAAGCACCCTGCCTCTGAAACCTGTGTACAGATAGTCTTAGCAACTGTCTTGTTAAGTGACCATTTGCAAATACAACTAGTAAATGGTAATAAGGAAAAACATTTTCTGACCAATGTGCACAGTTATACCCACAATTCCAGGCATGACAATAACATGTTGGAGTATAACACGTGTTTCTGCATGAGAGAACTTTTAACTGAAACAACTGCAACTAGCAATCTGCAGCATGTCACTCCCTCATGTGGTTTACTCAGAGACCATTTTGCTGGAACTATTTGTGGTTGCTAAACAAGGATTATCTGCATACACTAAAACCCAAGCAATGGCCTCTAGGGCCTCCAGTGCCCTAGAAGACAACCTGCCTTTTGCGGTAGCTATTGTCAGGCTTCCCTCCTTGAGTTCCAGACAGAGAAGTTAATTGAAGAAATAAGAATTCAGGGGATCAGATTATTTTACTAGAAGAATACCAGCAACTAGCTTACTTTCAAAGGAAGCACCTTTAGGAAATTCATGGTAGCAAAACACTTCTCTATTTCTTCCTGCTTTTTTGATTCAAAAGATTGGAATCTTGTCTTTTTAGCAAAAGCAGGTCTCTCTGTGTCTTCACTGTTAAATAATAACTATATTTTTGTATTTGCAGCAACAGAGCATATTATGTCAGAAATCTTTGCCTCCTGACCTGGAGAAATATATATCAAATCAGTTGTTTGGATGTGCCCTCATTCTCATTCTCTGGGTAGCCAAGGTCTTGAGTGGCCTTGCCTACACTCCTCTCATCTTTCATAATATTCAATTTGTATTTGCCTTTGTGATTCTTTGAAATTTCTTTGAACCTCTTTTTTAATATAATATCCTTTTTTGCTCTCATTTTTTTCCTTTTAAGTTTCTATCTGCCTTTTCTTTTTTTTAGACTCTTCATGTTCCTTCTACTAACGTTGATCCTGCCTTCTAGCCTTCTAGGTTTCTAAATTATGTCTTTCTGATACAATCTGGGTTTCCTTTGTGGAGAATCGGTATTCCTAGCCAAACCAAAAATATTCCCCTTCCAACAGAAACTGGACTGCTGTTACTCAGACAACAAAGCAGTTAATATACAAGTCATCCAATAGAGATGTTTCACTGCCATATGTACAATAACAATTAATTTAGAATTCCTGGACTCGAATGGTTTGCTCTGACCCAAAATTAAAAGTGAAATTGAAATAAAGAAGTGGATTATAAATTCTAATTTATTCAGTTCCTCTGTAATTTCCAGTCATAACTTTGTGTTTATATATATCACATAAATATACCGGTATATAGTTGAATTAGTATTTATCCTTGAATCAGCTAACTTTCTTTGTTGGGCTTGTATGCTATTTAATTGCTGGCAACTCAGCACCCATAAATTAGGTTGAAAAATAAAGATACAATATGTACAAATCCATCCATCAATAGACAAACTGACTGGGTTTATCCGTGAGAAGGTCCCTGAGAAGATCAATGAAGGCTGCTGTGCAATTCCAAAGAAAAACTACATATTTATGTATCCTAAAATAAATAGGCAAAAGTTTCATACTAGACTTGAGAAACGAAACCAAGAAATGTTAAGAGGGCACAAAATCACAAAAAATACCATACTACTAAAACCAATATACCGTAGATAGTCCTTGACTTACGACCACAACCGTGTCCAAAATTTTCACTGCTAAGCAAGACAGTTAAGTGAGTTTTGCCCCATTTTCTTGCCACAGTTGTTAAGTGAATCATTTGGTCATATAGCAAATCTGGCTACCCCCATTGCTTGTTGAAAGCTGACTAGGAAGGTGAGGTGATTATATGATCCCAGGACAGTGCAGCTGTCATAAATACATGCCAATTTCCAAGCATCCAAATACTGATCATGTGGCCATGGGGATGCTGCAATGGTCATAAGTATGAAAACCACTCATAAGCATCGTAACTTTGAACGGTCAATAAATGAATTATTGTAAGTCTACCTGTATGGTTCTACATTAGAAGGGTGAAGCTTCCATCAGTATGAAAGCATTATTAGGCTTTGCACAATGTGTCAAAACCTCCCCACCACAAATGACCACAACCATGATGCATTTGGACAATACTTGAAGGTCTTAAGTGGAGGTTAAAGTATTTTATTTAACCCTAACCCGTTCTTCCTTTATCCTTTGTCCATTCTTTTAATATGCAAACAAGAAGTTCAGGGAACAACAAAGGGAATGTTGGCAGATCATATTTTTGTGCCCTTAATAGATGATGATGATGATGAGTGGAGGGTTGCTCTTTTAAAATATATTGAAAAGTCTGTACAGGTTACCTGACTCAAAGTAATTCTGTATTAACTGCTGTAATCTTTTGTTTATTATGCTTATCTGAGATCTCCTACTGAATAGAAGAGGGTAACCACTGAGTCTGGTGCATTGGGAGACTACTTTTCCCCCACTTAAAATTGGAGTTAGCAGTATGCCAGTGTCTCTAAGCTGGAAGTTTGGAAATAGGGCAAAGTGCTGGTGCCAAGAAGAGCATGTTACAGACTGTGTGACTATAGCTTTCTTTGTTTCCTCTTGTTGTTTCTTCCTAATCCATTTCTGCTATGGGGATTTAGGTCCCTGGAAAATATGCAAACCACAGCAGGACAAAATCTCCAGCAGAATTTGAGCCCTGAAAGATGCTTCTGTTTCTTGGGGCCAATCTGATTGGCTCATAAGTTTCCTTAGGTAATTGCTTCCATCAGTAAGACAATGTTCATATAAATACCCAGTACAAATCTCTTACTTCGGTGCTCCGTCTTTGGCTCAGGAAAATCTCCATTCTTTCCTGAGGAAAAAATGTCCAGTCGGTAAGTATCCTCTAGGATTTTCTATGAATAGAAATTTAATGTTGACCAAATAAGTGTAGTCCTGATGCTAGATAGCCTATTTCTAAAAGCAGGAGGGACAACCTGTGTGCTGTCAAGCATTGTGCTAAAAATCTGAGGGACTTTATGGAAGAAAACAAGTAAAAATCCTATTGATGGTGAGAAAACTGAACATTTTTAGAAGCAGTTATTTCTGTACTTTTAACTATTGAAATTATTATATAAAAGTCTGTTGAATTAAACTTCCATTTAATAATGAAATCATACTTTGGTTGTTCTTAGATGTAATAATTTATTTTTCTCCTTTGAAGAGCAGAGCTGCATACCAGATTTCATTTATTAATCTTTCAGGTTGTCTGACTTATGGAGAACTGTTGCTATTCAAAATTATATATATCCAGAGCTTCACTAGGAAAGCATAGCTGAAAACCTGGTTTTCTGGGATGTAGCAAAAAGGCTTAGGATGAGACTACAGAAATTAATGCTACTGAAGGGTTCAGGTATATGCAAGATTGCAAGAATAGGAAAATAATTGGCACATGTAAGTGTATAATTTCATCTGCTGAAGGAATTTTAAATTGTTAAGACTATTATACCGGCTGCTGAAAATATCCCTTCATTCCAGAGCAGGCATCTAGAAACACAACTATGCTAAAACAAAAGACGTTCCAAATTTCTTTTTTCATCCAATTATTGGGAAAACTATTAAAGAAAATGCTGAACCAATCAACTTTGACTTTCTTAACATCTTGCAGATTTGAGCATCCAGCTGGTGGATACAAGAAGCTTTTTGAGACTGCAGAAGAACTGTCTTCACCAATAACTGCTCATGTTACAGGTTTGTGTCTTGCAAGCAAAGCACAGTCAGTCCCAATTAGCACATAGATAGGAGTCCAGTGTTACAGCCTAGCCTGGGAAAATGAAATGGGAAATCATTTTTGTACAATTGTCAAGAAAGCTATGGATGTGCCAATGTAGTCCTCATGAGTTGAGCTCACCTTGGTGGCGTCTTTACCTTTCTACAGCTTCTGCAGCTTTCTTTTGCCTTCATGAAAATGAAACCATTTCAAGTTGTAGATAACTAAAATGAATAGGTAGAATTTAGTGTAGAAAACCAAGCCCAGTTCACATAATTAAGGACCATATAGATTTGTATTTTCTAGGTGTTTAGAATGGCCATTGCTATAGTACCTGGTCACTGGCCATGCTGGTTGGGGTTGATGGGATCTGAAGTCCAAAATTTCAGAATGACATCAGATTGAGCACACAACACTAAACTGTAATGTGCTTTTTTTCCTCCTTTTGCTGATATCTCAATAGAATATTACAGAACATAAGGACTCATTTGAAAACAATGGTTTCACACTATAGTTTGTGTTAATGCAACCTTGTTAAAGTGGGAATCATTTTAGGGAATGAAAGTGGATAATCCTAAACTACATTTTATTTGCAATATTAATTTAATTACAGTAGATGTAAGGTTGAATTTCTGAATCTCTTATTTCCACAAATGAAGAACTTGGTTCTTCAACTTGTTCTAACTATAAATTCTGCAGCAATTCAAGCTGAAATCATTGTGTATCAGTTGGCTACAGTCATACAGTAGTTAAACTAGCAAGCAATACGTAGGTACCAAAACACAGAGGGACTAATGTTAGAAAGCAATGAATTCCAGGTGATATCAAGTTTCCTGTGTTACCCAAGATCAGAGCTTATGTATCTTTGTATCTACCCCCCATAAATGAATATTTAGGTCTAGGGCTTTTCTAAACACTTACATTGTGAGGGTATGGTATAAAGTTGTATGCTAAAAAGAGTCTTATTTGTTTCAGAGATCCCAGCTGTTCTCACAGGTGGTCATAGGACTATATTGTTAATCTTGCTAGTGTTGAAAGAGCACACAAGCATTTTGGAATATGAGCTGCTCATTTCCAAGTTATTTACATCTTAAGAGAAAGTTTAGAGGTGAAGGAATGGTTTGGCAGTTATACAAGTAGTCCGCAATTAAGGCCAAAACTTCTGTTGCTAAGCAAGACAATTCTTAAGGGAGTTGAACCCCATTTTACGATCTTTTTTGCCACATTTGTTGAGTCACTGCAGTGGTTAAGTGAATCATGCAGTCGTTAAGTGAATCTGGCTTCTCCCATTGGCTTTGCTTGTTGGAAACCAGCTGGGAAGGTTACAAATGGTGATCAAATGGCCCTGGGATAATGCAACTGTGATAAATCCATGCTGCTTGCCAAGGGCTTGAATTTTGATCACGTGATTGTGTGGATACTGCAACAGTCATAAGTGTGAAAAACAGTCATAACTTAATTTTTTCAGTGCTGTTGTAACTTCAAACAGTCACTAAATGGATGATTGTAAGTCAAGGACTACTTGTATATTCTGTTTCAGATTGCCCAAACTTTTTCTCAGTGTAATCTTTCTTTCACTGATTGTATGCAACCAGAGGCTGAGCAGCAATTTGTTTGCAGTACTTAAATTAAATTTAATGTATTAAGTAGGATTTTGACCTAAATTGTCCCTTCTCGTTCTCTGATACAATAAAACAGGGGTGTCAAACTCACGGCCTGCAGGCTGGATGCGTCACATGCTGGCCATGCCCAATCCCATTTTAGCGAAGGGGGGGAAAGTCGCAATACGTCACATGATGACGGGACGACGCAAGTTTGACACCCCAGCTATAAAAGCAGCTCCATACAGAACATAGTACAGTGTTCCTGTCTGGATGCCAGTAATCTAGATAACCAAAACAATCTCCCACAAGCCACTTAACACCGAATCCAAGAGAACTCCTAATTGTGCTTTGAGAAAGTTTATGCCTATCTCAGACCTGCTATAACCTTCTATTCTTACTATACGTAACCCTCCATTGTCTAAGATACGTTTCAGAAAGATGTGGAATGGAGGTTTGTGAGGCAGGCAGATAACTAGGCAAATATGCAGCCTTGCAATCCCAGAGGTGGTCAATCCTGCATTTCCAGCCACCATAACCAATCCTGAATGAGAGATTCTGGAAATTCAGTATTGTACAGCTTTAGCTATTTGACTAAGAAGAAAGCTGAACCCAACACCACTCCGGAGTATCAAGTCTGTAGTTATATATAATACCGTAGGTATCTTTACTTCAGACAGTGAAATCTCAATAGGACCTTCATTTCTCAACCTTTTTAGTAAATATTTTTTGCTCGTTTGCAACAGGTAAGATTCCAGTTTGGCTGAAAGGCAGTCTGCTCAGATGTGGGCCTGGTTTATTTGAAGTTGGATCAGAACCGTTTTATCATTTGTTTGATGGCCAAGCACTTCTTCACAAGTTTGACTTCAAGGAAGGCCACGTCACTTATTACAGGAGGTAAGTTACACTTCCTGTCTGCTTTCTCCAGCCTGCAGTCCAGCAACTCTTACCAATTCATTAAAATCCAATTTACATTAAAATATGATTCTGTTCCAAAAACAGAATATGAATTTTTGACTGCTTAGGTTCTGTAAAATGAAAATCTGGTTCAGAAACTGTATGGAGGAAATATGAGGACTGTAAAGCACATAAACAATGAATATGCAGGTAGTCCTTGACTTATGACCAGTTACTTAGCAAACTTCTGACAATCGGTCACCCCTGTGACCACATGACAATAGTTTGCACACTTGGCAACCTGTCCACATTGGACTACTGGTCCAACATGGCCATTTGTTGTATTCCACCATCACGTGACTGCCTTTTACACAATTTTTGCCAAAAACTATGCCCATAGCAAACCAAACCTTAACAACTGTAGATTCACTTAATGACCATGGTGATTTGCTTCACAACCATCACAAAAAAAGGTGATATAATAGGGTTGCTCACATGACCAACCTGCTTTACGATCTTCACAAGTTATGACCGTGATCGGCAGTCTCCATTACAGTCATAACTTGAGAACTACCTGTACAATTCTGTTTGTATATCTTTATCCATGTCAATGTTTCCTTTCAGAGTAATTCTGTTCAGACATTTAAACTAGTATTTCCTTAAAGAACTCTGCATGTTTGCTTCCTTGCAGCATTTGCTCTTTTAACATGAATATCTGCAAGAGGAAAGCATGGCTCATGCAGAAGTCAATTGGACTTCTCTATTGCAAGTATTCCCATATTAAGTCCAAAGAAAGTAGGGCAGTTGTTGTGTCATGAATGAATCCATTGTCTTCATCCAGATTAAGTCTCCATTTGTTTGCCTTCATCAATTCCAAAAGTCCTTCCTGGAACATTGCAACACTTTCTCTAAGATTATTGGGAGGAAATAAAAGGAAGAATTTTTTCTTCTCATCTACAATCTGCTTCTTAGATGTTGGATGGAGTATTTACTAGCCTCGTTTACAAACCTGGGATTGGGTTTCATCCCAGAGATGGCTCTGGAATATATTAATAGAAGTGAGAAATGAGCTGGTAAGATGTTAAGTAGAATGGAACATAATACATAATCTTGCCTTATTTCTCCATAGGTTTGTTCGAACTGATGCCTACGTTAGAGCAATGACTGAGAAGAGAATAGTAATCACAGAATTTGGAACATATGCTTACCCAGATCCATGCAAAAATATATTTTCCAGGTGAAAAAAAAATAAAGGTATAATTATGGAAAGCCTGAAACATATTGTTGTATTATGCAGCAATCTAGAAATAATCTACTTTCTTTGTGGTTGTGTCCGGCAGATTTTTTTCATACTTCCAAGGTGTGGAGATCACTGACAATGCCCTGGTGAATGTGTATCCTGTGGGAGACGATTTTTATGCCTGTACTGAGACAAACTTCATAACAAAAATCAACACAGAAAATCTGGAAACACTTAAAAAGGTCTTTTTTTATAGATTAAAGACAGAGACAAGTGAAAATTGGAAATGAGTATTGATGGCACACATAATGTATCACTTACAGAACACCTAAAATGGGAAGAGTAATTGAAGAAGTATTTATAGAGCATTTTATTGAAATAGTCTTATACAGAGCTGTATATTCTATCTGCTGATTAGAATCTTATTCAATCCTATTCTCATTTAGTAGAAGAAATTATCAGAAAGCACTATTAAAAATAAGACTGTTTAGAATTAGTGCTAGATCCACAAAAGATTTTGTAATTTAACAATAGAAGCAGAAGTGATGTTGTAATTCCAGAGCAGTTATGTGATTTTTTTTTCTTAGTAACCATAGCTCAGCAATTGTACATCCTATTTGTGGCCAGTAAGTGAAAGGGATACATATTTTTCAACTGAATGCTATGTGCTGGATGCAGATGAATGCAATTGCACCCCTGTAATAATATTCTATGATCCCTTGTATCCATTCCATCAAACCCAAAGAAAGTTTGGAATGGTATAGGATCTCCTGCCATGGGCAAGAGAGTTGGACTAGAAGACCTCCAAGGTCCCTTCCAATCGTATTATGATTATTCTATGTTGTATGTTCTTTAAATCTTGTTTGTTTACATTCTGAAAGAAAATAGTTCTTCTGAGCTAGAGAGAATTATGGCCTTCTCTAAATTCACAAAAGTTGCACCTGTAATTGTTCAGAAACTCATTTCCATTGCTATTCCACAAAGCATTTACAGATACTGTATTTCTGAGCACAAGGGCTGTTTTGTAACAACAACAACATAAGGTTAAGATTCCTGTTAAGCTGCCTTCTATTCCCACCTAATTGATCAATCTACTGTAGTATGCTTTATTTAAAAATCACAAAATACTAATTTTTAAGGATAAGCAAATTACTATGTCTATTTTATTTAAAATCATAAAATACATTCAACACAATCTAATGTGCTTATAATAAATGCATTTTGTTGGTGACCAATGTATGGATTTTCCCCAAATTACCTTTCTGTTATATTCTTCAGGTGGATATCAGCAAATATGTTTCAGTCAACGGGGTCACAGCACACCCTCATATTGAAAATGATGGAACAGTTTATAATATTGGCAACTGCTTCGGAAAGAATTTTTCCTTTGCCTATAATATCGTAAGGATACCTCCCCTTCAAGCAGGTCTGTTCACTTTCAAGCAGCAGCTGCTAAAATCAGAATGTTTCTCCCTTCCAGTGCAGATTAAACCAACTTGATATAGATTTTTATAGCTAAAACTTTAGAATACTTTTACTTCTGAAAAAAAAGGCTTTTCCTAATATTCAAAGAATCAAGACTTGTATTTAAATTCTGAATGCTTTCACTAGAATTGTCTTTTCGTATGAATTTTCATTAATCAGCCTATACAACTAAACACAGATAAATGCACTGACCCTTCTATTGCCACCTCCTTGTCTTTCTCAGATAAGAAAGATCCAATGACAAAATGCGAAGTGGTGGTTCAGTTTCCCTGCAGTGACAGATTCAAGCCATCTTATGTGCACAGGTAAAAGGCAACTCCTCAAAAAGATGTATTTAAACACCTTAAGCATAGCTTTATAAAATATTTATTTCTTTTATTTATCATTTTACTTATTTAAGTTTTAAAACCATCTAATAGCCAAAACTATTACAATAAACATCCTAAAGAATACAATCCAAAACATATACAATCAAATCAAATACAAATAAAATACTCCTCTAAGTGGGTAGGAGCAAGACAATAATTGAAAAACAAATAATATGCATTAAAACACTATTTTAAAGTAAAAAATGCAGTTAAAACACTATATAAATACCCTCGGAAAATAGAAAGGTCTTTACTAACATGATGTTAATCTGGGCAGCATGGAGGAGGACGTCATGGGATAGAGCTTAAAATCCAGGTAGGTACATGAGGGAGAAGATGCTCTTTCAGATAACCTGGCCCTGAGCAGTCTAAAGCTTTAAAGTGCAAAGCCAACACTTTGAATTTGACCCAGAAATGGACCAGCAGTCATTGTACATGATAAAGTATTGGCCTAAAATAATTGTATTGGCCAGTTCTATTGATCAGTCTAGCTGCTCTAATCTGAACCAATGGAAGTTTGCAGACCACTTTCAAAGGCAGCCTCATGTATAATGTTTTGTAATAACCCAACCTGGAAATTACCAGAGCATGGGTAATGGTTGCATGGCTGTCTCTTTCCAAATAGTTGCAGATTTTAGATAACCTGAAACTGATGAAAGGCACTCTCCCATCACTGAAGCTACCTGTACTTCTAGTGACAATGATGAATCTAGGTTCTGCCCCTCCCCCCAGCTATGAGCCTGCTCCTTTGAGATGAAGACCCTTCCAGTCCTGCAGGACATCACCCAGTATTCTTGTCATATGTATAAAACAGTGTTTATTGAGTTCAAATTTGACACGGATACATTTAGCCTAACAAGAAGCAAAAAAGAAACTATTGGCATTTGAAAAATGAATAGCTACATTTTGTATCTCATGTACATATGCAAAAATGCTATGCCATCTCATATACGATCATCAACTCTTTCCTAACAGTTTTGGGCTAACTCCGAATTACATTGTGTTTGTGGAAACTCCAGTGAAAATTAATTTGCTCAAGTTTCTTTCTTCCTGGAGTCTTTGGGGAGCCAACTACATGGACTGTTTTGAGTCAAATGAAAAGATGGGGGTAAGTTTTTTTTTATTCATTAGTCCCTTTGCCATGCTCACTCTCTCTCTCTCTTTCTGTGTATGTGTATATATGTTATATTTTTTTACATAAATAAAGGGAGACTAGTATAGATCTATTTCAAGCTATTTAGCTCTCATCAGCTAGCCACACCCTTATGGGATTAGAACCCGGGCTCCTTGCCTAACAAGGCAAGTGATTAAATCTCTGAGCCACAGGATTCTTCTCCCTATCTGCTTGTTCCAGGGACAAGGATATATATATGATATATATATATATATATATATATCAATCAGCTGAAACTGATGAAAGGCACTCTCCATCATTAAAGCTATTTACACATACACACAATTACACACACACGCACACATATACATATACACACAATGACACAAGAAGAATATAGTTTTATTATTTAACAAAGTTTTAATAATATTAACTTTTAAAGGTATGGATGCATGTTGCTGACAAGAAAAAAGGGGAGTACCTCAACATCAAATACAGAACTTCACCTTTTAATCTTTTCCATCATATTAATACTTACGAGGATAATGGATTTCTTGTTGTGGATTTATGTACATGGAAAGGGTAGGTACTGAAAAACCTGTGTGTACAGAAAACAATGCAACTATAATTAAAAGCAATCTTCCTAGCCCAGTTACTGGACTCCAGGTGCCATAATCTTCTAGCTGAGGATATATTTGAAGAATGTTAGTTCAGAAGACCGGCTTTTGAATGACTTCTATATATTCATTTGTTTTCAATTATCCTTTCTTCATATATTTGCAGTATAACAGATTGCTTTCAGGGATTATCACATTAGTTTATTATTCTGCTCAAATGAGTAAACAATAACACAATAAAGTCAAGAGGTAGTTAATTTAGTGGCACACATAAAAATAGAAGAAAAAACAAAGGAAGCACACGAATACAGGACTACCATCAGTCTGCCTTTGGCAACCACAGTAAGGAACTCTGATTGAATAGAAGGTAAAATTTATTCTTAACAATACAAGTGACATTTGTTAAAGGTCAGTTTTTCTTTTTAAGGGTAAGAAATGAAGTAGACTGTATGTCAGCATACACAGAATAATGCTGTGATGAGAAAGAATTTAATGAAATATATGTGACTTTTCATGAGATACTTCAGGATATTGAAAAGGTCCTGATTTGGCTAGTACTAATAGTTTTATTAATTTTCTTGTTTTGTTTTATTTATTTATATGCCACCTTTATTATTTTTATAAATAACTGAAGGAGGCAAACATATCCAACACACTTTTCTCCTCCTATTTCCCCCACAAGAACAACCCAGTGAGGTTGGTTGGACTGAGGGTGAGTGCCTGGCCCAAAGTCACCCACTTGGCTTGCATAGCTAAGGAGGGACGTGAACTCATGGTCTCTTGCTTTCTAGCCTGGTGCCTTAACCACTAGACCAGTGGTTCTCAACCTTCCTAATGCCGCGACCCCCTCCCCGCCCCCCGCCCCGCACGCAATGAGGTGACGAAGGGGGTGTGGTGGGCTAGCGCGCGCTTAGGCGACCCCTGTGAAAGGGTCGTTCGAACCCCAAAGGGGTCGCGACCCACAGGTTGAGAACTGCTGCACTAGACCAAACTGTCTCTATATTTTTATTGTAGCTGTACTTGATTTGGGTGCCATTAACTAGAAAAATATAAATTTACATACAGTGATATTTTTTGGCACATACATTTCAGTGACCCAGAAATTATTATTCTGCCATAGTCAAATAGGTAGCTGTTAGGCTAGATCCCATGACCTGTTCATTGAGAAGCTGATGCCTTTTATTCCTCTATAGATATGAATTTGTTTACAATTACTTATACTTAGCCAATTTACGAGAAAACTGGGAAGAAGTGAAGAAAAATGCACAAAAAGCTCCTCAACCTGAAGTTCGACGGTATGTCCTTCCCTTAAATATTGAGAAGGTAAGAATTAAATATTATATATTGCAAAGAAAACCAATATTTTGCACATGTAACGCGTAGAGATATTTGCCAGCAAGGACTTATAGAATGCAATGTACATTGGGCTGGTTGGGTGTGTGATAATGTTCAGACGTTCTTTGCAATATTATTTTCAAGCGCAGTATTTTGTATTTTCCCAAAGAACAAGAGGCATTTACATATAGGAATAATAAAAAAGAATGTTTTGAGAGAACATGATTGAATTAGTGTTTCAGTTTCCCCTCTTAAAACCAAGACTTTAAAAAAAAAAAAAGAGTTCCTGAGATCTTTTACTTATATTGTTGGAAGAATAGATGGAATGTTGAAAAATGGGGCACAGTATAGAATGTTTCTTCTTACTTTCTTTTTGTGGGGGATGTTCTAGGCTGATACAGGAAAAAATCTAATCACATTACCTAATACAACAGCAACAGCAGTTCTGCACAGTGATGATACCATATGGCTGGATCCAGAAGTTATTTTTTCAGGACCACGACAAGGTAAGGCTAAGCTCAGCAAAAAGCAAAAAAGACCATCCTAGCAAATACAAGAAACCAATTAAATGTGTTTGTTTTGCTTTATAGCTTTTGAGTTTCCACAAATAAACTATGCAAAATATTCTGGGAAACCTTATACATATGCATATGGTCTTGGACTGAATCATTTTGTTCCAGACAGAGTAAGTATTACATATTAATAGACTAGATTTGTTTTTGTAAAAAGGCAAAGAAAAGTCCAAGTCCAAACTATTTTATGTGGCTCATAGGAATATACAAAATAGGTGCATCATCTTGAACTGCTACTTTTGCTATTCAGGTTATTACTACATTTACTTTTAAGTCTATTTCCAATTTAACAGAAAAAAAAATATCATTGTTGGAGAGAGGGAATGCTCCTTTTTCTCTAGGGTGCTAAGGGAGTCACACATACAGTAGTTTGCAAAGCCAACTCTGGATGCCTATCTTTATTATAGGAAAAAAACATACCAAGTATGAAATCTATAGATAGCAACTATACAACAAAGCTTTCTTCCAAGTCACAGTATATCAACAGCAGTCACAGCTACCACAATGCGAAAGGGTTGAGTTTCTCATAAAGCTTTGCTCTTAATAGATTTCCATTCAAACAGATCACTGCATTGCTCATCCTAGCTCAGTCTGCTCCTGCACTCAAACTATCAAGAAAATACAATGTATTTGCCCAAATGAACAGATGCAAATGTTTCATACTTTGATAAAAATAGATTTTATGCCTTCTGAGACTTGCATTAAGATTCATCTTTGAGCATGCTATACAAAACCAAATAGCCTTTAAAAAAGTAGCCAATTCTAACTTATCTGTTTTGTTTTCTGGGACAAATCTGACTTGTATTTGAACAAAATACAAAATGTATTCTTTTTAGGCACTAAAATAATATATATTTTGTTATGCTGTTCTACAAAAGATTATGAACCTCTTGTAAGGCTGAATTTTCACTTTCAATATAGGGTGATCAAATCTAAGTGACAGCTCCCTATCTCTTGATTATATTGTTGTGGTTCCATCCTATACCTCATTTTATTCCATTCATAAGTTGCTCAAGTCCATTGTGGCTCAGAGTCACATACAATATACAAAATTTAAATTTTAAAATTTACAATAAAACAATACTTTGTTTTACATACAAAAATATTGTCCAAAGAAATTGACCATAATTTCAGATCAGACAACCCATAAAGGACTGGCTGTTCTCTCTAGCCCAAAGCCTGGGAAAAGAGCCAGTCTGAGGGACGCATCTAAATATGGTTGGGGTGAGGTTCATAAGAATATCGGGGGAAAGCTATTGCAGTGGGCAGACACTACAATACAAAAGGTGGCATTACTTCATTGATGGGACCCAAAACTTGCCAATTCTGCCAGGCTATATAAGGCACAGGTGTCAAACTCATGCATCACATTGCCGTCATGTGACGTTTTGCAACATTTTTCCCATTCGCGGAGCTGGGGTGGGCATGGCCTGCACGTGATGCATCCGGCCCGCAGGCCGCCAGTTTGACACTGATATAAGGTGAGCAGCAATTATGGACCACAGGTGGTCCCTCAAGTAACCAGGTGCTATGCCATGAAGGGCTTTATAGATGACAACACCATGAATTGCACCTGGAAGCCTGCTAGTAAGCAGTGCAAAGCCTATGTTGCCTGAAATAATTAAATGGGCATACCAAGAACCTGAAATAATTACACGGGCACACCAGAGCCTGAAGTATCGCATGGGCATACCAAGGCATCATCATCTGTAGCTTCCAGATGGTCTTCAAGGGCAGTCCCAGGTATAGTACATTGCAATAATCCAAACATAAGATAACCATAGCACCAGCTACTGTCTTAAGAGCCTCTCAGTCCAGCTATGGGCACAACTGGTGCATCAATTGAATCTGTGCAAAGGCCAACATGGCCCCGGCTGCCATCTCCTCAAGCAGGAATTGTGAGTCCAAAAGATCCCTAGGTGAAGCCCCAGCCCCAGAGGGCATAGTACAATCCCGTTCAGAACTAAAGATGGAATATCTTTAGATCAGGGTGATCCAAATAAACTCTTAACCAAAAGAGTTAAGTTTTAATCTTCACTTTTTCAAATGCACTATAGCAGCAAGACACAACAAAATGCAGAGCAGGCCAAAGCTTAAACAATCAACTTTAGCAGGATTATCAATACAAATGTAAAGTACAACAATGTACGGTAGTCTCAAGTTACATCCATTCATTGAATGATCATTTGAAGTTACAAAGGCACTGAAAAAAGTGACTTATGACCATTTTTCACATGACCATTGCAGCATCCCTGTGGTCACGTGATGAAAATTTGAACACTTGGCAACTGGCATATATTTATGACGGTTGCAATGTCCTGAGGTCATGTGATCACCTTTTGTGACCTTCTGACAAGCAAAGTCAATGGGGAAGCCAGATTCACTTAACAACCGTGTTACTAGCTTAATAACTGCAGTGATTCACTTAACAACTGTGGCAAGAAAGGTAATAAAATGGGGCAAAATTCACTTAACAACTATCTTGCTTAGCAACAAAAATTTTTGGCTCAATTGTGGTTGTAAGTTAAGGGCTACCTAAATGTGCACTGACAGAATGGGACAACTTGCAGCGACCATGGCCATCTCGCTGTAGATGGCCAATTCACTGCAACCATCTTGCCATGGCCAACTCGCCACAAGAAAACTCACCACAGGACAACTCATTGCAGGACAATCCACATGGGGTAACTCCATGCAATAAATATTACCTGTCACTGTTTCTTTGACATTATTTCCATTGACAAAAATGGAAAATAATGAATTGATGTTCAAAACATTCAAAATTGCCATTTTAAGATTGGAAGGTTTAGGAGCCAGAAGGTTTTGCGCATCCTAGTAGCGATGCATTGACTGCTTTACCAGCCTTTTTAGAAAAATGCATTTTTTAAAAATGAAAATCTTTTTTTTTCCAGCTTTGCAAAATGAATGTTAAAACTAAAGAGACATGGGTATGGCAAGAACCAGATACATATCCCTCTGAACCAATCTTTGTTCCTCACCCAGAAGCTATAGAAGAGGATGATGGTAATGTTATGACATTTTGATTAAAGTTTAGAAAAAGGCTTTATCCAAATTTGGCTCTATACATATGAAAAGGACTTAATAAATATACTTAATTTATACCCACTAAATATTCCCTGGGGGAATAATGCAAAAAGTAGTATATTTCTGAATTACTGTATTTTCAAACCTACTATCTGTGCTAAAGTTTTTGTGCTTCTTTGTTTAAGTAATTTGCATTTATTTTGATACAGGTATTATCCTGAGCATAGTCATCAGTCCTGGCTGTGGACCAAAGCCTGCCTACCTTTTGATCCTGAATGCAAAGAATATGAGTGAGGTTGCCAGGGCACAAGTGGACATAAATATCCCAGTTACTTTCCATGGACTCTTCAAAAGAGCATGATATCTGTCTTGAATATACCTCAATCTTTCTTTTTAATACAATGTGCAGAACAACATAAAGCATTCTTCTAATTATCTGCCAGTGATTTGCAAAATTAGTTTAACATTAACCATTTCCTGTGCTGAGGCCCAATTTTAATATTTGAATACTTTAAATACTTTCTTAAGTATCCATTTTTAAGAATGCTTTCCTGACTGTAATGTACCATAAATAAGGATAATTAAATGTTGTTAGTACTGTAGATTCTGATGAACAGCATCATTATAATCTCAGTAAACTTCAGATAAACATTTACAATTTAAAACTGGTAAAATTGTTTGGAAATAGAACATGGGTGAAACACAACAAATAACCTTGAACTCTGGCAGATTAAGTAGTGAATAATTAGACATAAGTATTTAGCAAATTATTAGTTTGGAAACAATTTTAGATTTCTGCTTATAGTTTTAATATTTGAACATAAATTATTTTTAAAAATTAAAAAGAAATAATTCATCTTTGTCACTTATCAGAGAAAATGATATTTTGAATTTGATCTCTCTGATACCTTAAACATCTTTATTTTACAAATGATGATTTGTCTAATAAAAATTATGTAAAATGTGAATATTTATTTTAAAAAAATATATTCATAGCTTCTCCTTATCTTCAACTGTACTACAGGTAGTCCTCGACAGTTCATTTAGTGATGGTTCAAAGTTACAGCAGCACTGAAAAAAGTGACTTATGACCATTTTTCACACTTACAACCATTGCAGCATCCCGATGGTCACATGATTGAAACTCAGATGCTTGGCAATTGACTCATATTTATGACAGTTGCAATCTCCTGGGCTCATCTGAATCACCTTCTGTGACTTTCCGACAATCAAAGTCAATGGGGAAGCCATATTCACTTACCACCTTTTTACTAACTTGATTACTGCAGTGATTCACTTAACAACCATGTTAAGAGTCATAAAATGGGGCAAAATTCACTAAACAAATGTTTCATTTAGCAACAGATATGTTGGGCTCTATTGTGGTCATAAGCCGAGGGCTATCTGTATTTGTATCTTCAGATTTAAACACCTACATATTCACAGTATGTTCTGTATAAACTCTGGGAAGTGAAAACCTTTATAGCTAGAAAAAGGGTTTTGAAATCAGTTAGTGAAAAGATATGAGAAGATCCCTTAAAAAGTATATTGCTCTACTTCTGGCACATCTTGAACTTCTGGATTAATCTATTATAAGGATTGAGGTGCTGAGTGTTAGTCTTTGGCATTTTTGAAGTTTTTTTCAAAGTTGAAAAATTTAGTGTCAATTGCTTTAAATTTTTGAGACTTTAAAAAAAATTCTTGATTATATAAATTCTATGTAATAGTGTTCTAACATTGGAGTTGCATTGGGAAGTAAAAAGTACATTTTGAAAGAAAGTCAGCAGCTTTTCTTCTATATTGTTGCCAAGATCACAGATGGATGTGTCACAGTGGGCAGAGGAGTCAAGATTGACTTGAGAGTGTCTGTACTTTTACCTATAGCATATAGATAAGAAAAACACATGATTAAATGGCAACATATAAATATTTGTTACATCCAGGTACTTTTTATATGGTGATGCCGTAATGGTATTTTACTGACAACTTTAAAAAGGTTATTATTTGATATAGCCCAATCTGATACTCAAACTCAGTTATTGATAAGCCAACTTACTTGCTTACATTCTCATGATAGGAAAAGAAGATTGTTGCATGGACACTATCCGGTATCTTTGCTGCTTCATAATTCTTAAACATTGTCCAATAACCTGTTGAAAGATAAAAATTAGTATCAGTGATAATAAGTTGAATTCAGATCAGGAGAGAAAAAGTAGGATAATACAGAGGTTTCCATGTGCATTATCAAAGCCATGTGCCAATGAGAAAGAATGGATATCTCAGGAAAGAGACAATATAGGACATGTTGAAATTAGTGAAAAAAATGGTGCATTTTAATCACAGATTCTCTTATATATTTAATACATATTAATATGAAAAGAGCATATACATTTCTCAGTGATCAATACCAGTAGCACAAACATTAGAAATATGAAATCGGATGCATGATAATTATTTGGATGATAACGTAAGTACGTTATATGTTTGCTATTATTTATAGAGGAAAACACATTTATTCAATTTTTTTAATAGGAACCAAATCAATATTCAATTTTGACAGAGAATTTTAAGATCCTATGAAATTAAGATAATCCTATAATTCTGTATTACAGAATATACTATTAATGTCTTAAAGAATCTTTATCCCAAAATTCAGGTATTTGAAACAACTGTTGGTTTGTACAAATAGAACAGTCCTAGAAAATTTTTGTCTAGGGTTTTTACATTCCTGATTACTGCATTCTCTGAAACTCTAATGTTTCTCACCATGACACCAACATGAGCTATATTTTCTTCATAGAAAAATATCCACTACATTTTAATATTGCATAAACAAATGGCAATATCTTCTGATATTCCACTACAAAAATGTACTGCATTAAATGTAGTTTTAAAACAGAAGAAAAGCCAGGATGGATACACTACCGCCATACTGGTTCTATCAGCAACTATCCATAAGTCTGCAATCTTAGCACTATACCCTTCTGAAATGTGCCTCTGACATTGTGGTACAATTTTCACCAACAACTGTTTCCATAAGAGAAGATTAAAGACAGGATGAAAATTGTCTAATACCACAGGTTTCTTGAGAGCAGAAAGGAGCACTGCCTCCTTAAGTGCTGACAAGACTATTCTCTCCTTCAAGGATAATCCATCACTACCTGGATCCAATAATGTGTTATCTTTTCAAAAATCTTGATCAACCAGGAGGGACATGGATCTAAAACATAGTTGGCTGTGCTTACAGCCCGGAGGACCTTGTCTACTTCTTCAGTCTATATAACCAAGTCCATATAACTAACTTCCCAGCCCAGCTACCTTTGAGATTGTGACTTTGAGTCCAACTAAAAATGAAACCAAGTAACTTTAACTAATAGATGCTTTAAATAACCTACACATAGCCCCATGGATGTTTCACCAGCCCCTCCTTACCAAGGAGGGATTGAGTTACCTCAAACAGGATTGCTGGCTTTCTGCAGACATGATAAGAAAACTATTTGTTTTGTCGCTTTTATTATTACAAAGTAATTCTTAACAAAGCATTATTTACTTGTTTTTTTATTTTATTTTTTTATTTTTTTGCTCTTTGGATACCTTGCTTTCCACTTTGCCTGAGTGAACTTAAAGGATTTTATCGTTTTAAAATAATGTTTCATTATAATCTTCATCATATGAAAGACTATTGTACAGCTATCTCTTGTGATTTCAGGTTTTCACAAGATTTTCAGAATTCCTGCTTTTCTGGGTTTGGAACAAGAAAATCCAAAAAAGGACACTTATTTGTCTTTCCTTAGAACAGTAGTAAAGGTACCTTGATAGAAGGTATAAATGCTCCAGCTGGACAAACTAGGAATGTAAGGAGGATTAGTCTGATTACTGATAGTCTACTAATCTACTCTACAGTAATCCATAGCAGCTTTCTTTTTTAAACTGGGCAATCTTTGGAAACTTTTTACCAAGAAAGTAAAATCATCATCTCTACCAAGCTCATAACACTGGTTAACAATAAAATAAAGAAGGAAACATACTATAAATTAGACTTTTCAAACCACAATGCCTTCTGAAAGTATAGGTATCAATTTCCAAACTTTCTACAGACATGGCCATAGGTGAGATAATAAGAATTAAGATTAACATATCCAAAGGAGGCCCAAGTTAAGATAGATTTCACGATCTCCATATTGTTTTCAAATCTAAGAAACAACTGATGGTAAGATTTGTCTGGAAAAAGAAGCATTGTGTTGAATACTGCTCAATGTATAGCAATGGATAATTCAGTCTATGATATCTGGTTAGATTAACAAACTAAAATGACACAGGTGATTTTAAAAGGAAAAATAAACTGTAATTTAAAAAATGAGCTTTTGGAGATAAATTAACAAAAAGAAAGAAAAGTCCTGAACACACATTTAGTGCATACCTTCCTTGAATTCTGGGGCCAGATTACTCCATCATCCCAGATTCTGGCAGAAGAGTAAAGTGCATTACTTTCATTTTGCAGCCTGGAAATATAAGAATTTGTTTTTTAAGAGACACACACATATATATATATCAGGTTTATATAAATGAAGATTCTGTATGGAATTATTATGTGCTTAATGAACAAATGACAACATACAGTTTTTTTTTTTCAAGAATGTGAAGCAAAGATTGATCATTAGGTATGTGCAAAACCCGCTGTTGTGGGAATGTATCGTTCTGGAGAATTCTGAAATATTCTATTTCTCCTCTGGACCACATTGATTCTGCTATCAGATGGAGGTTTCTGAAAGTTAACTTTACAAGTTAGAAACAGTCTATGCTATTCTGGAATATATAGACCAAACCAGATGTTTCTGTCTAGGTCACCATGAAATGACAAATCCACCATGAACAGCTATTTTGCACCAAACCTTTAGAATCCCAACAGCTATCAAGACAAACATTTTAGTTTTGGCTCATTTTAATGAGTTCTTTGGGTCATCAGTTCCTCAATCCATAAATGCTCTCCAAAATACAACTAAAAATGTGTCCTTCACTGCCAAAATCTGTCTATCTGTAATATAGTCACTTTGCCAAAGCATTTTCAGCACAAAAGACGCAGTAAAGATAGTTCAAATGTTAAAGTTTAGAAGTTACGCATTGAAATGTCAATGCTTTAATGTTTTAATACACTTACTTTCTTTTTAATAATTTTAAGTCTATTTCTGGTTCTGAATAGTTATTGTTCCAGAGCTGTGTGAATGTGAAACTACGTCTTGAATCCACAAGGGCAATTCTTGCATTTGGCCAAAGAAACAGAAAGTTTGGATCAAACGATCTTCCACACTGAAAAGGTTAATAATATAAAAGCAATGAATTCAGAACAAAGCTTATTTTAAGTTAGCTGAACAAATTGATGACTTATGGATAACACTTAAAGTCACAGAAAGACTAGGAAACATAATGGCAGCACTTGGCTCAAAAATTAAGTAGGATCAGGGTTGACAGTACATGGATGGAAGATATCCAAGAATAGCAAGGATGCAAGACATATTGGTAAGTTAAAAACATTCTGAAAGAAGGAAATGGCAAACCACTTCCATATTACTGCTTAAGGATATTAAATGGATAAGTCCATTTCATCACCAAGAGATGTTCTTCATTTCAGAAACGTAATTTTTATCTTAATAATTGCACGGAAATACTTAATGGGTTCCACATTACGACCTAAAACGACTGCAACAACTATAGCACTAATTAATGTGTATATTTTATGAAAAAGTATCATGAAGCTGTTAAAAAAAAGAAGGGAGCTCATGCCAAATCTCACTTTTGTTTCTAAGCTATTAATTGTTGCAAAGCTACTGAAAACCAGCATATCAGTTATTTTACATTATTTTTATTGTATGATAGAGACTATTAAGAGCCGAGGTGGCACAGTGGTTAGAGTGCAGCACTGCAGGCTACTTCAGCTGACTGCTAGCTGCAGTTCGGCAGTTCAAGTCTCACCGGCTCAAGGTTGACTCAGCCTTCCATCCTTCTGAGGTGGGTAAAATGAGGACCCAGATTGTTGGGGGGCAATATGCTGACTCTGTAAACCGCTTAGAGAGGGCTGTAAAGCATTATGAAGTGGTATGTGAGTCTCAGTGCTATTGCTATTCATTAATTTTATAAAAAGTGCTGTGCTGTGACTGTTTGGAATTGGTGATTAGGACAGGCAAGCTGATTCTCACACATAATATCCTGACAACCTAAAATATCATCAGGTCTGAAGAATACTTTTAATCAAAGGACTTCTAATCAAAGGACAAGAACCCTCCCCCCCCCCAAACAGGATGTTCAACATCTTACCATAGCATAACTTTCACTTCCTAAACAGCCACCAATCACAACTGTTATCTTTGGTACAGAGGCACAGGCAACTGCAGCCATCATGGAGGCCTGTGCCTTTAACCTATTAGCTTGATCTTCTGCCTAATTTAAAATGCAAACAATTGAGAGTTATTTTATTTTACACAGAGAGGTTCTATTTATTCCTTTTAATTAAAAGTTCACTTGATTACACTGCTCAGAACTGCTCAATCAGTTCTGATTTGGAATAGACTGGTAAGTTGCAAACAAATAAAAATAAAATGCCAGAAAATGTCTCTCTCCTAACATCCTGTTAATATTTCCTGTTAATATCTAATCATTCGTCAGGTGCTTTGTTTTTAGCATGCACACACCCACATGCACAAATACAAGAAATAAAAAGATATGACTTTTCAAAACAAATCCAAGCCATATTCCTGGTGAATAATTATCACTAGAGGTAAATATATAATTTCTTAGGTTTCCAGCTTGGCTCTACAATTTTCATCTTAGAAATATACCGTGAATTGTCTTTACTGTTCATGCATCTTTTTTCTATAAAGTGCTGTTAAATCAATGGAAGGGAATCCTAAAGGTGCTTTTTCAAGAGGCAACAGGACTTTCTGATTTTTATTTGAAGACGTTTCGCTTCTCATCCAAGAAGCTTCTTCAGCTCATTCTTGGATGAGAAGCGAAACATCTTCAAAGAAAAACCAGAAAGTCCAGTTGCCTCCTGAATAAGCACCTTTGGGCCAACCATGACCTGGATGACTGAGAATCTCCATAGACAATGGAAGGCAACCAGTGAAGAACCAGGCTAAACATGGACAAAGCATCGCAAGATCAGTTGAGAAAAAGAATAAGAACATTGGTGTTGGTATCTTGGGTCATGGGCAAGAATATCCCTTGTTATTTATATATGCATGGATATGGAAAAGAAACTTACCTTGATCTAGTGACTGAGATGCATACAAACAAAACAAATAGTTATTTTAATAGAAAATCCAGCAGTAACGAATTAGAGCTCCACAGGAGAGACATGATATAGTATCCCAGGATAATTAAATGTAAAGATCCTTCAGTTGTTCCCTTCATTTCTCTCAGAATCTATAACTATCAAAAGTGGCAACCAGTTTGCTAAAAGTTATAAAGAAAAGTATGTATGATCTCTGACGAGCCCGAGATGTGGGTTATTCCTCTATCTTGGTGCTACTTGACCTCTCAGCGGCTTTCGATACCATTGACCATGGTATCCTTCTGGGACGACTAAGGGAGCTGGGGTTGGGAGGCACCGTGCTGCGGTGGTTCTCCTATCTCTCCAGTCGTTCACAGTCGGTGTTAGCAGGAGGACAGAGGTCGACCCCTAGACCCCTTGTTTGCGGGGTTCCTCAGGGTTCGGTCCTCTCTCCCCTCCTATTTAATATCTACATGAAACCACTGGGTGAGGTCATCCGACGATTTGGGGTGAGGGATCAGCAATATGCTGATGATACCCAGTTGTATATCTCCACCCTGCGTCAGTTCAGTGAAGCAGTGGATGTGATGTGCCGGTGCCTGGAAGCTGTGAGGGTCTGGATGGGTGTCAACAGGCTCAGACTTAACCCAGACAAGACTGAGTGGCTGTGGGTACTGCCTCCTAAAGACTGTATCGACTGTCCATCCTTGGTTCTGGGGGGAGAGAAATTGTCCCCCTCAGAATGGGTTCGCAATTTGGGTGTCCTCCTAGATCCACAGCTAAGATTAGAGCAACATATAACAAATATGGAAAGAGAGACCTTTGCACAGGTTCACCTGGTGCACCAATTGTGACCCTACTTGGATCAAGAGGCTCTCCTCACAGTCACCCATGCCCTTGTCACCTCATGGTTAGATTATTGCAACGAGCTCTACATGGGGCTACCCGTGAAGAGTGTTCGGAGACTACAATTGGTCCAGAATGCGGCTGCGCGAGCTGTCATGGGTGC
>QLTV01002149.1:1338744-1422549 GCA_003457575.1 Thermophis baileyi
TGACCCCCCCAACACCAATGTGAAAGTGCCCCCATGCATGCGCCCTACGCGCGTGCATGCGCCCCGCATGCGCCCCGCACATGCATGCGCCCCGCCCCCATGCATGCGCACACAGGCCCCCCCCCATGCACCCCATCCCCACGCATGTGCGGCAGAGACCCGATGACTAGCTGGCCGGCGGGAGGCGTGCATACATGTGCAGTGGAGCTAAACTCATGTGCCCAGAGAGGGCACTGCATGCCACCTGTGGCATGCGTGCCATAGGTTCGCCATCACGGGTATAAGGTCTCGTTTCAAGGAGGTGATTGGACTAGAAGACCTTCTAGTCTCTTCCAGCCCTATATTTGTTCTATAGTCCACTTTACAACTGCCAAGACTTATAACTGTCACGGGCAGGCTCCATTACAGTCATAAGTCAAGGACTACCTGTACCTGTATATCCTGTATATCCTCACATATATGAACGAGATGCACATATATGAGATGACCTTCAAATTTTTAACCAAAATACTGTGAGAAATGAATAATCTGTGAATTATCCAGAGATAGACCAATTGTGGAAATTAAAACAAATGAAAATTTGAGAGTTGGCTTATTGAAGGTGGCACATTTTTCATAGTACTTTGGTTAAAAATGTGACAGATAGGCTTATACACCTATCCGTCTTATAAGCCTTATACGCCTAAGTGTATACAGTATTATATATAATAATATAGCATTGTATTATAACATATTTATATTATTAATGTTTTACCTGAAGTGGCAAGAATGCTCCCCCACTGTCTACCATGTAGACAAATGGAAGTTTATTTTTAATTGCTATTTCTTGAGATCTTAGTATTTTCTTCACTGTAATAGGATAAAGGGTTCCACCTTTTATTACTGAATCATTTGCCATGAAAGAACACCAGATTCCAGATATTCTTCCAATTCCTTCAACAAAAGTGAAAAGAATTATCACGAGAGAAACATTAGCAGGCTTTCTACAAATGTAAATAATTTATAATTGTATACAACTTTAAGACATAGTACAGAATATTCCAGATAGTTTTTGTACTTCTGTAACTGAGCTACCAAGGAGATGGCTTGATTTTCAATATTTGCTACATCACTATGATGATAGGGTTGAAATATATGGAACAAAGCAGAGGCAAAACAAATCTTGTTTTTTCAAAATCCCCAAATATATTTAAAAAAACCAAATTATCAAAGCATCTTGAAAACTCAGTTTGTAACCCTAATTTTATTTTGCTCTCCTTTTAGTTATTACCTTTGTCTTAAATATAATTACTTCTATCAACTTGAACTATTTAATTCATTAATAATTTGGTTTTCAACTGATCAGTCTATAATTTATATTTATTTCTGAATTAATTGATACAATTTTGGAGTTGCTTTTCATTTTAAATTTCTAATATTTATTCATTAATTTATTCCAGGTTACTCTATTTATATCTATGTTCAATCTACTTGCTGTTCGTATTGTAACAATATGACTACCAGATGTTCAGCAGTTAGCGGATTAGGGTCAGAGGATCAGAGACCAATCTTGTCATTTGTTATAACACCAACAGCAAGTAGATATACAGATGACCAACTTACACACCATGATACAACTAGCAAAGCCACTGGGGCCCTCTGCCTTTCTTATCTGATTGTTTCTTAGGCAGTATCTCTTCCCCTCATTCCTCAAGGTCATCCACACATTGTCCCATTTATTACTTTTCCAGAATATCGTCCCAGATCACAGTACTAAAATTCAGAGATAAAATTGACAATTTTCATCCAATTTCCTGTTTTTGTATATGTTTAACACAGTGTTTAACACAGATTAAATGGGTACATTTAAACTTTACATCTTTTCATTTACCTCTTAAACCATCTTCAAGCACTCCAAAATAAACTAAACATTTCAGCCTTGCATATTCTGTCAATAACATATCATTGCCACGTTTTCTAGGATCACAGTCACCAATAAATATCACAGGCTTTCTCATCATAAATTATATCATTCTCCCAATCCTGTATATTAAATTCTGCTGTTAATAATTATGTGCCACTTATTTACAATGGGCGTATAGCTAACCAGAAGACCTAGAGATTAGCTACGGTAGGTCTTCAGAAATTTTCAATTACTATAAGAAATATATGTTATTTTAAAAGTATCCGTTATAAGCACATCACCTAGAAAAATGGTAATCATTAGCTGGTGTGAATTTGGGTCAAACTATGGCAATTTTATAAGATGTATCAAAACTAATCCCAAAAATGTGTCCAAGAAGGCACAAAATTCATACTGATATCTCCTCTAATTCTGCATTCAAAAGTATATCTTTCAATATGCACCAAATTTTCTTTTTTGATGCTGTTGTTGTTGACAGCAAGTACAATTCCTTCATCTGAACTGGTTAGGAGCTTTGGACACAGATGTTGATGTCATTTATAGGTAGGCCTTGATTTATAACCATTCGTTTAGCGACCATTCAAAATTGCAATGGCACTGAGAAGAGTGACTTACAATAGGTCCTCACTCTTATGACAATTGTGACATCCCCACAGTCACGTGTTCAAAATATGGGTGTTTGACAACCAACATGTATTTACAATGGTTGCAATATCCAGGATCATCGTATCACCTTCTCAGTTCGCTCCTGACAAGGAAAGTCAATGGTGGTAGCTGCATTTGCTTAATGATCGCATAACTCATTTAACTACAGGGATTCAATTTTTAAAAATAGTAAAAAAGATCATAAAATCAGGCACTACTCACTTAACAATTGCCTTGCTATGCAACAGAAATTCTGGTCCTAATTGTGGTTGTAAATTAAGAACTACTTGTACACTGAATTTCCCCTTATACCAAGAATGGGCAACTTTGGAAACTTTACAACCTGTGGACTTCAATTCCCAGAATTCCTGGGCCAGCCATGCCTTATACAAAACTTACCAGTGATGCAACCTCCAGCAGGAACATCACCATATGGCATATTAAGCCCTGCAAGAGGAGA
This sequence comes from Thermophis baileyi, assembly GCA_003457575.1. NCBI lineage: Eukaryota > Metazoa > Chordata > Lepidosauria > Squamata > Dipsadidae > Thermophis > Thermophis baileyi. Next base: position 1,341,753 of record QLTV01002149.1, read on the forward strand.
AAGCTCAAGAAAAGATTCATCATCAAGAAGCAATTTTAAGCGTTCGTGAACAAGCAATTTCTTTTTCCTCTGAGTGTGAATCAATATTGCACTTTTTGTTCTGCTTTTGCTGACCTTCTCAGACAGCTCTGAATATCTAATATGAAAAAGAAACAGTCAAGAGACCAGAAATGTTTCCCAAATCTCCTTATCAATGTTCTCATAGATCCTAAACAGCTGAATGTATATTATTTTGCTATCATACGGGTATGGATAGGGAAATAATGAGATTGTATATATGGTAGTTAGATGAAAATTCCACAAAGTTCCTAGTTACAAGTATTTTTATTATTCAGTATGTAAAGAAAAATAAACTTATATGAGAGTCTGGTAGAAACAATAAAACAGCCTGCATTAGCATGCTTGATTGTTCATGGTAAGCCAAGTACTGCTTCCTGACATATAAGCATGCCATTCTTGACTTAGATGTGATTACCGGTATATCTGATCTGTTCTATTATAAAGTCACTAAGAAATATTTTGCCATGGTAGGGAATATCCCAGATCTTAAAGAAATCTGCCGTTTTAAATTACTCCATTCTCTGATTCTTTGATTTTTGCTTTCTCAAAAAGATTCTCTGGAAATTATTAAGCTGTAAGAATTTATTAAAAGTTATGCCTTTGTCTTCATGTTACTCTTTAAGCTCTGCTTTTATCCATGGAACATGATTAACTGAAGTAAACAGCCATTCATTTAGTGGGATTTTACAAAAGATCGAGTACCGTATTTTTCGGAGTATAAGGCGCACTTCTCCCCCTAAAAGAGGCTGAACATTTGGGTGTGTCTTATACTCTGAATGTAGCCCCGCCCACCCACCGGCCCCCACCCTTCGTCCTCCATGCGTCCTCTTCCTGGCTGCAGAGATTGCCACAGACAATGGCTTGCGTTTTTGGGCTCCGTGCCTCGCGTTTTCAGCCTCCAAACGGTCCGTTTGAGAGCTGTTCCAAGGCTGCGGGGATCAACAAAGCACATCGCCACCAATTGCCGCCTCCGTGCATCACGTTTTCGGCCTCTGCGCATCGTGTTTTAGGCCTCCACACGCCCCGTTTTTGGCCTCTGTCGCGTCGCATTTTCAGGCGGCGATGTGCTTTGCCTATCTATCTTTTCGCTGCTCACAACCAGCGAACTAATGTGCTGAAGCTGACCAGGCTAAGGACCCTAGCCAGATGAATACCTGGTAGGCAGAGGCAGATTTTTTTTTCCTATTTTCCTCCCCAAAAACTAAGGTGCATCTTATACTCCGGAGTGTCTTATACTCCGAAAAATACGGTAATTACAATATAAATATCTTACACTAGCTGATACCTGTGCTTCGCTATGAAACTATGTGATGGGGCTTGATAAATTGACAGTTAAAGCTTGAAAATTAATGAGTAGTTAAAAAAGGGACTGCATTATTTCATTAGAGATGGTAAGCTAAGTTTCTGTTACAGATGAAGACATTATTGTAAGTGTAACAACAATGAAATAGATGGGCTTAAGCCCTTTAATCCCAGCAGAAACCGTGGCTGTTTTGTCTATGTAGGCAGGCTAATAAGTTGCATAGCATAGACTTTCAATTCGTCCCTCAGATGAATTGCTCAAGACCTCCCTGTAAACAACATTCCTGGTTTTGCTGTCTGGCTGGAGGATGACCAGGCTGTCAGGAGGAGAATAAGGGGGAAAAAATCTGTCTCTGCCTACCAGCATCCATTGGTATTCATCTGGCTAGCGTCCTGTTAGTGTGTGAGAGAGTTGAGAGGTGTTTGGAAACTCAAACAGTATTTGCTATGTGAGCAAGAAGGAGTCGGGAAGGAGTCTGTGTGTGGTTTAGCTCAACTGTTCTGTAGTAAAGCTGCTTGCTGCTGTGAAAGCAAAAGCAAAACTGAAACTCCTCTGCTTGTGTTTTGCATTGATTTCTTTTCAGGTGGGGAGGGGGGAGTAGAACTCCTTAGCATCAGAGCTTGTTAATATTAATATAAGAAATATTCATGCTGCGATAGTCATTTTGAAAAATCCTTTCTTAGTGAGCACCTAGAAGCCAAGAGGAACATACGTGGCAAATTTCAAGTTTGTAGGCTTTACGGTTCTGGAGATTTCGTGATTAATATGTGAGTGGTTTTCGCTTTTATATATATAGATTCAAATTAAAATTTGAGACCACCTTTCAATAATATAGAAGAGGTATTATTTGTATTTATTAAAAATATCTAGTTTTGATTACTTTCTTAGCCTTGTATAGGTGCTAGAAAGAGAGCGGCTGAGCATTTATTTGCCTCTGAAATTATGTGGAAGACATTTAAGGAGGAGGAATTAACTTACATTTATAAATAGCAGTGATAGCAGGCCCTTTCTGTAATACCTTTATAAGAATAGAATGTGTTATAATCCTTCATAATATTGATACTTATGACCCTATACACTATTTAAAGATGTAATGATTCTTTATATTTGCCTGTTAAGTAACTCTTCATTCCAAATACTGAATCAGATTATTGATTTTAAATATTACATCTTGGTACTATATTCTTGTTGTTTTTGAGATGACAATACAATTTTCTGCCATTTTACATCCAAAAATGATCCTAAAATGTACATAACCTATGGTTAAAGAATAAATACATTTGTATCTTTATCCCATCCTTAATAAACCATGGAAACCTTTTGAATACAGTGTATGCGAGATGTTTGTGGGGACATCTCTTCTCAATGATTTCTGCTCACCCCACCATATTGGACAGAATTAGCATGCACTGGGTTTTATTGGTGAAGGAGTGTCACTTGGTGGGCCCAAGGAAACATCCCTGAATTGATACCTGTCTTTTGAAACAGCCTCCCTTCCATAAGACTATGAAAACCTGGCTATTCACCAATGCACTGGGCCCAGGGTACTAATGGAGTTCTGATGTATATGCAATTGTATCTCTTACATTGTTTGTTTTTCTTAAGTATTTGATTGTGAATCAGGAGGTTGCGAGTTCGATCCTAGATAGAGGCGGATGTAGGGTGTCCTGCTTGGGCAGGGGGTTGGACTAGATGACCTGCAAGGTCCCTTCCAACTCTGTTAATGTTAACTGATTCTGGTTTTTCTTTATCTAGTCCGCCCATAGTATCTTTGATAGAGTGCTGATATAAATAGGCTAAATAATATAAACATTTTAAAAAATAAATTATTGATTATATATAACTTTGATTATGTGCTGACAAGTTAAATGAATCTGCAATCTCAGCTAAAGCATACAAAATTACTTCCGATACTAATATATAGAATGCATTTTGTTTGTTACTATTACATTTTTAAACTCCCGTTTGCTGCCCAAAATTGCAATTGTGAGATGAGCAGTATATAAATCAATACAGTAAATAAATACATATACAAATATATTACTTCAAACTGTTTGATGATGAAGTGAAAGATGAAAGTGGTAGGAATATTGCGAACAAGAGAATTACCTTTGAATACATGTTTTGCTGTTCTTCACATTTCCCTCAAATATATGTCTACAGAATGAAGGGATTTCACCTTCCAATACTGGAAAATTTCTCATATTCTGACACTTATTTTTTAGGTTAAAAATCACAGGTGTAGAATGCATCATGTTATGTGGAACTTTATTGATCAATTTTATTGTAGACTTGCAATTCAGCAAGTTCCATATTTGTTGTTTGCCCATGTTAATTTTCTGCCACTGCCTCTTGGTGTTTAGTATAATCTGGATGTAAACAAAGGGCACTGTGAATTCCTGGAGAATGGAATAAAGGGAATACAGTTCTACATCATTCTGGATTGATAAAACAACAAAACATTTATTAACAGGAAACAGGAACAGGAAACCCCATAATTACAAAATCACATAATCTAATAGAAATCTTTCCCCAATTTTATGGTCTCCAAATAGGTGGAGCTATACCACCACAATTTTCCAGGTTATTTGACCAATGACTTTACAAGTTATGATTTCCTGTAATTGAGTCTTATTCTCCATTTGGAGAATATAAAGTTGGGGAACATTGTGCTTATCTATAACTACATTTGGTCAACCATTTAATTCAGTATCACATGAAATTATGTGAAACTGTTTTAATAAAGTGAACTTCCTCTTGTCAATTTCAATCCATTTCAATAAATAAGATATCATCTTAATAGGAAAAGAAGAATCCTAAACATAGTGATCTTTACGGAATATTCTATTATCTATTAAAGTAGATGGTATCCAAATCCTTCCAAAAGCAAAATTGCAAAAAGCAATAAGAAAAAAGCTTCTCCAGTTATACCTACCGGTAGTAATTTTCTTATATCAAACATAATATTGCTTCTAGTGATACCTGTAAATTAATTCTAAATATAAGTAACCAGAAATTCAAAAATTAGCATCATTCAATTAAACTATGCCATTCTTATATTAGGATCAAATGCTTCTCTTAATAAATCATGTATAATTCATATATAGTTCTCAACTTACAACCCCAATTGAGCCCCAAACGTGTTGCTAAGCAAGACAGTTAAGTGAATTTTGCCCCATTTTATGACCTTTGTTACCCCAGTTGCTAAGTGAATCACTGCAGTTGTTAAGGTAGCAATGTGGTTGTTAAGTGAATCTGACTTCCCCATTGACTATGCTTGTCAGAAGATCGCAAAAGGCAATCACATGACCCCGGGACACTGCAACCGGCATAAGTACATGCCAGTTGCCAAGCATCTGAATTTTGATCACATGGCATGGGCAGGGGTGGGTTCCTCCTGGTTCGGACTGGATCGCCCGAACCGTTAGCGACCCGCTGGTGATGTCACGGATCCAGTTCAGTCGGTGCCGGCCCGTGGGCGCCGCCATCTTTTTTTGGGAATTTTTAGTGAATTTTTTTACTGTTTGGAAGATTTTTCCTGTTCTGCCGCTTGAAAAAGGGCCCTCACGCCCACCCCTGCATTTAAACTAACTTTTATTCCTTCGCCCGAAGCACTTTCGGGCTGATTGAAGCTACTGAGCATGTGCGGAAGCCAAATTGCCCGAGGGAACACGCGCGTGCCGAGCGGAGGGAGCGCGCGCGCAAAACATCGCGATGCGAACTAGTGGGGAAGGTAAGTGGAACCCACCCCTGCATGGGGATACTACAACGGTTGTGTGAAAAATGGTCATAAGTCACTTTTTTCACTGCTGTTAACTTTGGCCACTAAACTGATGGTTTTAAGTTGAAGACTATCTGTACAGTTATCTGTCATATTATTTATCCTAATTCAAGATCATATTTTCCTTTTAGGTAAAATGTACCAGTCTCTTGTCAGATTCTGAATCAGGGCTATCACATCTGAGATGCAAAAGTAGAGAACAGTGAAGATACTGTTGGAAGAATAGCAACTAGGAACTGGGTATCAAAGCTTCAGTATTATTTGAAAACATTTACTAAAAAGTTATTATTAGTAACTATTTTCTAATAATACCCAAGCTTTAGTATCCAGTTCCAGGGATTTTTCAGAATTAGGCATAGCTCTTCTAGATGAAAATGAAGACTTTCCCAAACATTTTAAAGCCTGAACAAGCTCAGAAATGAGTAGATAGTCTTCCAAATAAGATGGCAAATACGTGGGGGTTCACTACAGTCATAACTATCAGTTGGAATCATATGTAAAATAAAGGCAGAAATCAGCTCCTAGGCTTTTTGCCATCAGTACAAAAGTCCACTGGCCGTTTCAGATCGTTTCCAATCCCTTTTTGAAAACAGTTCTGAACAGAACGTTTTGCAATAGTAACTGAGATATAGTCACAGCATAAAACACATTTGATACATCTGGGGGGGAAAGAGTAATTTATATCCTTCCCTTAGTTGCGCAAATGCACTTCGACTGCGCCGAAAACCTGGATATCCAAATCCACAAGGACACCCACGTTTCAAAACCGGACTTTGCAACTGTTGCATACTGACATGCTGTGGCTCGGTATTACTCAATAAAGGCGCTCCCCGACGAGAAATCTTATAATTCCGTAACCAAAAAGTAAGCAATAAAAATAAAAAATAAAAAAAAATAACCGAAGCAGGCCCTGCACCCTTCAGACCGTTGAAAATTTTGGAGCGAAAAGGAGCGCTGACAGAGCACAGCCGAGCCCGCCGACGTCGAGTAACGATCCGACTGGCTCGAAGCGGCCCCGCCCGCACACAAACTCGGCCGTTTATACCGTTTATCCGGCGTAACGCTTCCCAGAAGCTTCACCCCGCGCTGCGACAAACAGCGCCGCGCCTTCAGGAAGGGAGGGACGAGCTGCCTGTCTCGGTCTTCGTAACTCCGGTCTCCAAAACCCGGAACTCCCACCCGCTCTGTGGCGGAGTGCGCAGGCCCGCTCCGCTTCCTGGCGCGGCTGCTTTCCCGGCTCTGTCCTTCACCACGTGCCGAGGAAGCGCCGAGGCGGGGTTGCCTCAGGTGAGCCCGGTGCCGTTTGCTGGCCGGCCGGCTAGCCGGTCGGTAGGCCGGCACTTTTCCCCCCAAAACTTTCCCTGAGCCTCACCATTAGTCGTTCAGTTTGAAGTTTAAAGTAGGAGCTCATTTTATTTTCCTTCTGGAAGCCCAATAGCTCCCTTTCTTTTCGTCTTCGTTTTACCAGGCGCTTTTTAAAAACATCGTCTGGTCGTGAAGGTTGAAGGGGCGCCTCACCTGCGTTGGCGACCAAACGTTTAAACCTTGGTTAGATTATTTTCCTTTGGGCGTTTTAATTTCACTCCCTGAAAAAATAAAGCTAGAGGTTACAGCGGAGCGCTTATTTGTGGGGCGGGGGACGGACGGTCCATAAAATGGGTCAAAACTCACTTAGCAACTGTCTTGCTTAGCAGCGGAAATTTTGGACTATTTTGGAATTTTGGAAATTTTGGACGGTTGTGGTCGATTGGGGACTGTGATGCTACCTCCCACTCCTCATGATTGCTTGATGGGATTTTAAAAGTGTTATTTGTTTTTCAACAGAAGCTTTCAAACCATTTGGATTGTGCAAACCCCTGGGACAGTCTTGGGGGACCCTCAGTGCTCCTAGGACAACAATTGAAGAAATACTGCCTACTTCAGTTTTTTTTTCTTTTTTAATATGTAGAAAGTTAGCACCCACCCCTCTCCTAGAAGAATGAAATATTTTGGGAAATATTAAAAAAGGCAGAATATTATATTTCCCTAAAGGGGAAACATGTTCTTGGAAAGCAGCCCCCACCTTTCTTAATAGCCCCAGCAGGACTGGGCCAGCCTATCTACAAGACAAAAGACCTTCAGCTCCAGGGTGATGGGATTAAGACATGACCCCTCAGGACATAATAGGATTAGCCCTCTATCATTTAGCAGCAGAGCTCACCACATGGCACAACAAGCTCCTTCATTGCATCACCAGCAAGTTTCAACCAAGCCTGGGACTCAGACAGCCTACAAAGTTAGCAGTGACCCCTACAGCAACCAATAGAATACATGCTCTTGCCACAGGAACAGGAAGCTCAAGGGCAAGGCCCAAGAGAGGGTATAAATAACCCTCACTCTCCACTCCATGTGGTCAGCTGCCCAGGACCTCAAACCCATGTGGTCCTGTCCATCAATAAACCATCTTTCCAATCAGCCTCCATGTTTCCAGTGTCTTTCTTCCCACTTGGAACTGAACCAGATGGATATTTCTTTCAACAAATATATGAACTTTTGAGGGAAGAGGATATAGGTAGTCCTCAACTTATGACCACAATTAAGCCCAAAATTTCTGTTGCTAAGCAAGACAGTTCTTGAGTTTTGCCTGATTTTATGACTTTTTTTGTCATAGTTATTAAGTGAACCATGGCAGTTGTTAAGTTAGTAACTGTTGTAGCTGGCTTCCCCATTGACTTTGCTTGTCAGAAGGTCACAAAAGACGATCACATGACCCCAGGACATTGCAACTGTCCTATGAATCAGTTGCAAGCATCTGAATTTTGATTACATGACCTTGGGGATGGTGCAATGGTCATAAGTGTGAAAAATGGTCATGTCACTTTTTTTCAGCGCTGTTGTAACTTCCAACAATCACTAAATGAACTCTGGTAAGTCAAGGTCTAAATAAACATGATGTGTGTCATATAGTATTTAAACAGGATTCAATTGTGTGTGCATGTTAAGACTTAATCCTTATGTTATCTGGATTAGATGGACATGGTTTTTATCGATAGATATTTTGTTCATAGACATAGATAATTGTTTTTATTTTTCTTTCACCTATATTAACTATGGCCATTTCCATTTGTACTCCTTCTAAAGAAATACCAATTGGAAAAAAAAGTAAATGTAATTTAATGTAAATGAATTTAAATTTTTTACTTTAAAATTTATATCAGCAAATATTTGACGTTATACAAACTTGTTTATTCACATGTTACACAAGACAGTGCTTCCTTTTACTATTCCACTCCCACAACCAATAGTCCCACTTTCCACTGCTTCTGGAGCTGGTTTGAATGGACAGAGGCTAAATTGCTAATAGAATTAACCACTAGTTTCAACCCATTTGAAACAAAAATGTAATTTCCCTTTTTTTTTCAGTTAGGGTTACTATGTAATCATGTGTACTGTACAGCATTTTAAATTCAAAGGGAGTAAAAGTGCTTTGGAGCATGTGGGATGGCTCATATAAAACCTTTCAGTTTTTAACAGCTGCAGTTTTATTGTATTACATGGCTGCCCTTCTCAGCTGTGATGTGATCCCAGGAAAAGACATGTTTGGTTTACGGAGTTGCTTCAAATCTGAAGTGCTGCTTAGCCTCCGCTGAATAAAGTTTGCATTTCTTTCCTTGAAATTAGTGAGGAAAGGGACATTTAATTAGTAGCTGCAGAAATGTTTTCACTCTGGAAGATTCTCATGTTGACTAAATCTGAACTCCAGATGTTCATATAGTTGGCAGTTCTTCCTCCTGAATATAAATTTATTGGTTGGCACCAAGTTATCTCCAGGACCATATACACTTACTACAACAGTGTAATCAATTTGAACTTGCTGGCAAAAAAGCTGGTGGATCCCCACTTTTAGGAGTTGTAAGCCTGGAGGCACTGCTTTTCAGTAGTAATACTGGCATTCTAGTCCAGGAAGTTAAAAACATTCTGGAATAAAGAAATGACAAATTTCTTCTGAACTTTGCCAAGAAAATAATATGGCTAAGTTTATCAAGTCATCAATCATCAATACTTGACCTCAACCTGAAGAAGACTTCATCAGTTTTGTCACATCATGAAAGAAGAAAGTAATAGTTGCTGAATGAAAGTATAAAGAGTGTTTAGTCCCATAGAACAATAATGGCAACATCTAATGTTTCAACCAGAGACAGATAATGTGACATGAAAGGAGCATTGTGTCCCTTCCCTCCTTTTTTTAATCATCCAGTAAATGAGAGATTTGAGGAAATTGGTATATTTGTATAATATAACCGGCAGATAATTTTATGTTGAGAAGAGTAATTCTCAAAAGTCTCAGGGTCAGCTACGTTAAAGTCATATTGCTTTTCCACTGGATCACTAATCCTTAAAATGTTCATATATAAACTTGTTAAATATATTAACATCTCACTTTGTCTGACAGCCATCTGTTCAAGATTGGAAAACATTCCTTCAGAGTTACTCGCTGGCATATTTTTATTTAATTAACATGGTGTCTCAATGTTCAGCATCACTGGTAGCAAGCTGTCATAATCCTCTGAGGAAGGGAACATTTGCTGATGAAGTAAAAGAGAAGAATGCAGAATTGGCAATTAAAATTCTATTTTCATGTGACTTTTCCCCACTGCTTGCTTCTTTATCCAGAATCTTTTCAAGGCAGGAGTGTAGAACTGTGTTTTCCAGTCAGTGATGAAATAAAACTCCCAGCAGCCTGTTAGCTTGACCAATAGCGATGTCTGCTGAGAGGTGCAATTCAGTAATATCCATAGAACTTCGTTTTCTCATTTTTTGCCTAGAGATGTGTATATGTTTTTTTTTTCTATCCCACCTTTATTTCTGTACAAATTCAGGCAGCATACATAATGCTCCTGCTTACTTCCCCCACTGCAACAATTTCTGTGAGGTGAGTTGGGCTGAGAGAGTATTATTGACCCAAAATCAGCCAGATTACTTTCATGTCTAAGGAAGGACTAGAACTCACCATCTCTTGGTGTCTTAATTCAACGTCTTAACTACTACTATACCTTTTCAACAACTTTTCAATTTTTCTGATTTTTGAAAGAATTTCAGGTAAGCTTAGAGTGTTTTTAAAAATGATATGCAATATAACACAGTCATGATCTTTAGTGTAATGATTTACTTTTTATTTATGAGTACATCCATGTACCAGCATAGCAAACATACTTTCTTGTACTATCAGAGCTAAGAATTGATGAAGTAAATCAGGGGTGAAATGTGAAATTTTTCCCTGCCGGTTCTGTGGGCGTGGCTTATTTTGTGGGCATGGCTTGGAGGTCAGGTGGGTGTGGCTTCAGGTGGGTGTGGCCATGTGGTCATGTGATTGGGTGGGTGTGGCCAGGTCATGTGACTGGGCGGGTGCGGCCAATTTAGCAGTCCATTTTGCCAGGTAGCAGGGGGTTGGACTAGATGACCTCTGAGGTCCCTTCTAGCCTTTGCTGTGCTGTTTCAAAGCATCCTCTGAAGCTGTGTCTAGTGCCAGCCAGGTTTGTGGTGGGTCCTCCCTCCCTCCCTCCCTCCCTCCTTTCTTTCTTTCTTTCTTTTTCTTTCTTTTCTGGGAAGCAACCCCCCCCCAAATAAAATATTACTCATAATAAAAGGCTGACAGAAAAACAAGAAAACAACAAGCTGCTAAAGAAGAAACTGCCTGAAGCTCATCACCACTGCGCCACCTCGCAGTGAATCAGAATAAGCAGCCCCACACTCAAGACCCGACGCAGGACGAAAGTCATTTAGCCACAATGGGAATCACCCAAACCCTTTTAGAAACACAAAGCCCATATTGCACAAACCCCAAAACTTCAAAAACATAGAACCATATAAGAATCCTTCCTTTTATCCAGTTTGTTGTTCAGCTAACCCAGAATGTCACTTCGCTTCTGCAATTAAAAACCTCCTTCCGAGCAGCTTTTTCAATTTAAAGCAGGAGTCTCCAAAGTTTGCAACATTAAGACTTGTGGACTTCAACTCCCAGAATTCCTCAGCCAGCCATGTGGCTAACTTTGGAGACTGCTGATTTAAAGTGACAGCATTTGTTTTTCTTCTTTGCCAAGAGATCTCCCGGCTGGAAAGTGAGTCCTGATTTTTTCCTTCTAACACCTGCTTCTTTCTTTCTCCCTTCCCTTACCTTCCCTTCCCCCTCCCTCCCTCCCCCCCTCTCTCTTTCTTTCAGGGGAACTGGCAGGGAAAATAGGCTTTAAAAAGTTTTTTAAAAAAACCAGGAAGTGATGATGTCGGGGCAGGTGGGTGGAGCTTCACGCTGCCATCCCGGTTTTCCGAACCAGCTGCTGCAATCGTTACCTACTCGCCCGAACCGGGAGGATTTCACCCCTGAAGTAAATATATTGTCAGAGTTAAATGTCTCGTAGACATTTATGGCACATGCTATTTCTTATTTAGACATTCAACAATGAACCATACATGTACTAAATTATGACCATTTTGCTGTGTGTTTGCATTAGAATTGCAAGAGCCAGAAATTATAATAATTTGAAATGCATGTAAAGGGGTTCTCTCTAGAAAAACACATGAATATTTTTGCTGATTTGAATACATATGAGTTACTATCAGGCGGTAGTGAAAAAACTTTGAGCACTTATTTTAAAAATCTGATTGTTCCACAAAGAGAAAATTAGCTGTAGATGGAACAATTTAGCCTGTAATTGGAACATTTTAACTGTATCTTGTCATTTCACTTTCAGTTCAGTTCAGTATGTATTCTTAAGTACCTTCTATGCTCTTATAAATTATCTACCGTAAGATAAATTTATTCTCTGTATGAGTGTGTATGTGATATGTGTACTATTTCATGCAGTGTCCTATGTGCTCTGGAAATGCTATGAACAATTGTGGACAAGACCAGTGGTGTTTTAATATTAGCTTTCTATATGAGTTGACCACAATACCAATTAGATTGTTTGGCTGAGATGAGATAAGAAAACACAATTTGGCAGTGGTTCTGAATCTACATGAATTGCAATTTCAAACTTTGCATTTGCTACTATTGATTGAATGGCTTGGTTTTCTCAATTATGTCCTACTGCTTTCCATCTTGTCTCCCATGCTGTTTAATACTTATTTGAAACATCAAGATTATTCATATATTTAAAAAAATTACATTGAAACATTTATAATATCTAACTACATTTTCCGTCACATTCCAGAACAATCTCAATATCTTGAACTAATCCTTTAGTAAGAATGTGGGTTAAGAAGCTAAAATCTATATCAATATATCTATAAAATCATTCAAATGTACGATCGCTCAGGATTTTTCTTGAGATGGCAGCTTTCTTCTCTTACATGAGCATTGTTCTTGTACAAGTTATTTATTAAAAAATGCTCTCTGAATTGCTAGAGCCATACAGATCTTTTTAAGGAATGAGCAACCAACTAGTGTTACCTGGCATGAGTGTCATATACGTGTGTTTCTGATTTGTTTTTTTAGCCCTTTAAGTGAAGTTTCTTTGTTCATTTTTTTCAGATTTATTTGATTAGTATTCCTAACTAAACTTAAATTCAGCTTCTTATGAACAGGTTTAAGTTCTAGCAAATTTTCAGCAGAGGGCTATAAGTTACAGCACAATGCCCGGCAATTTTATCCAAATACGTCTTGCTTTGGTTTTTACCTGTACAGATTCTGAATAAAAAGTACCTGGACGCTGACTCCCAAAGGCACTATGTTCATTAAGGTTTCTTAAGGAGTATGGAAAATGTTATGATGCAAATAGATTTGGTTGTTGTTATTTCAGGGCTACAACATTTCTTTCCTGCTGCCTTTATAGAATTAGTAAGTTGAAAGGAGCCATTTAGTCACAAGTCCAACCACTTGCAGGAGTGCAGGAGTGCAGGAGTCCCAGTTAAAGCATTCCAGATGGATTAATCTCATTTGAACAAATCCAGTGAAGGGGAGTCTACTATGTATGGATAATTTGATCTTCTATCAAATATCTCTTGCCATTCTGGATATTCATCCAGAATATGTTGTTATTTAAATTTATTTTTGTGGGTCCTGCACTCTGGAACAAGGTAGATCAGTTTTTAATCTTTTGTGCAACATCCTTTCAGATACTTGATCTTTTCTCAGTGATTATTATAGTGAAATCCTCCAATCTTTTATTATAAGACTTAGGTAGTTTGTAATCATTTGATGATTCTATTTGCCCGATTCTGAATCTGTTCTACTTTTATGAATCCTTCTGTAGGAAGAAAACTATCCACCTTCCAACGGGATCACCCCTTTAGGCAAAAACGTCTTCTAATCCACAAAGTTACAGAAGATACTTAAGCTTTTATCTTATGGAAGGCTACAGATGACAAAAGGGTGTCTTCCCGGGAAGCCAGTCAGGAAGCAAAATCACTTCAAGATAAGGAAATCTCCTAAATCACAATACTATATCAGATCCCTCATAATATTCCACATCTAGGAAGATCTATACATCTAACACATTCTTTATGAACAAAGCCCATTTTGTACTTCACATGTCCCCAGGGCAAGAGCATCTCGTAGCCTACCTTTTGATTGCTGTACTCCACATTATACTGTCTAAATAAACTTTCCTCTGTGTGCTCTATGAGAATCTGGCTAGATTCAAACCCAGGAATTTTTTCTAACACTTCCTTAAGTTTGCATGCTCAGAACAAGATACAGTAGACGGGTGGGGGTGTCTAATTAATGCAAAATAATGTGAAGTTATTAGTTTCTGTGATTTTGATACTATTTCTGTTGATGAAACCTATAATTTTTTGCAGCGACATCATGTTGCTGGCTTATATTTATTCATTTTGCAATAAATTATTATTCCAGTACTTTTCCACAAGCACCACCATCAAGACAGGTATTCTAAATCATAAAGCTTGTGAATTAGATTTTTTTCTAAGTGAAAACTTGTTTCTGCACTTTTGAAATTTTCTTAATTCTTCAAAAACTAAATTTTTCAGTAATTTAATTCTGTGGTATTTTCTTGCACTTGTATCTTCCGGTTTTTGCCTTATATCTTTGGAGAAATTACATGTTCCTGAACAATAATGTAATGTACATTACTCCCATTGTGTAGTTCGTTTCCCCCCCAAACCATAAAAGTGTTTATTGCTTTCCCTTGATGGTGGATGAAGCTGTTTTTTAATGTGCATCATCAAAAGTCTCCAAGATTATATCATTTAATCAGAAGTTAAAATATTTTTCAGTCTATAAAATAAAAATAGAAAGACTGGTTATTGCCAAGTTTCTATACATCTGTTGAACAAGAAACCAGAATCCATTCATATCAGCGGCCCAAAATTGGTACTCTGAAAATGACTTATCAGGATCACATGTGCTCTTTCTCACTAGTTGATGTCAGGTATCTGCTTTTTTCCCTTCCATTCAGTTGTGTCTGACTCTCAGAGATTGATTGGAGAAGTCCCTACAGCTTTTTTGGCAAGGTTTTTCAGAAATGGTTGCCATTGCCTCCTTACTAGGGCTGAGATAAAGTGACTGGCCCAAGGTCATCCAGCTGCCTTTGTGCCTAAAGTGGGACTAGAACTCATGGTCTCACTGTAACCTGATACCTCAATCACTACACCAAAAAACAGGAGAAAGGAGTATTAGGTATGTTTGCTGTCTTGAGTTATTAATAAAAATAATAAAGGTGGAATAAAAATTCTAAAATAGAAGTTTCTAAAAACATTCAGTCTCAAACATAGCACTGTCCCAGCACTGTCTGTAGTCTGTAAGCACTAGACAAAAGCACTGTTTTTGAGAAAAATTGTATGTAACTGAGGGGTCCTTGGTGCTCTCTGAGGTAGCACTAATGATGTTACCTAGTTTGGGTAATAAAATGTCTGAAAGAAAACAGCCAAGCTCAGAGGGCACCAAGGACCCTTCATTTCAACCTTGAGCTACAATATTGTCCTTTATTGGTATGTAACTGTTGATGCATTCTCATCTAAAACAAATGAATACCACAAAAGATCAGACTACTATTAGTTTTCAGAACAGACATGTACTTATTTGTATTATGTGTGTTATAAATATGTGTGTATCGTTTGAATCATCTTCACATAAATTTGACAGTAGGAAATATAATAAGAGAACCATTTGTTCATTATTCATGTCAGTTAATTCTGCAGGGAGCCTGCTAATTGAAAGGAATGTTTAAAAAAAAGAAAAAAAATTGAAACAACTGAGTAAGCTAGCTCTTAAAATGTTTCTATTACTAAAACTTGCCAAGTAAGATGTGTTGTATAGAAATGTTAGTTTGAACTATTTTTGAATAAGGGTCATCTGTGGTTTCGTTGCAGAACTTTTGCTCAGTAAAGTGAGTCACAAGGATTTTCATATTGAAGGTTCTTCCTTACTATCTTTTTCTGTGATTTTATAATCTGACAGTGTGCAGCCAGATCTTTAGTTTAGCGAAAGAAAATTTTAAAAGTGTTAACAGTGACTGTAGTGAAACAACAGATCATTTGTACAATTTAATTCTTCTACCTCATATTTATAGTTTCTGTAAGAAATGCATTCAACTTTGTATCCTGAGTATGTGCCAGTATATTACATAAGGTAGTCCTTGACTTATGACTGTTCATTTATCAATGGTTTGGAGCTATGATGGCCTTGGAAAAACTGACTTATCACCTGTCCTCAATGTTGCAATTCTTGCACCATCCCCATGGTGACATGATCACAATCAGGGCATTTTGCAACTGTCTTGCATTTATGTTGGTTGCAGCATCCTGCAATCACATGATGGTGATTTACAACCTTCCCAGATAGCTCTCAACAAGGTAAATTGGGAAATCTGGATTCATTTAATGACTACATGATTCATTTAACGAGATTTAATGACCATAGTGGTTTGCTTAACAACTGTGGTAAAAATGGTTGTAAAATCAAATCTGGTCATGTGCTAACTCATCTAACAACCACATCACTAAATGATCACTTAGCAATCAAAATTACGGTTCCAACTGTCATAAGTCGAGGATTACTTGTATACTTTTGAGCTAATGTGATATTAGCAATAGAACACTGGCTTTGCAAGGCAGATTAGACATTTCATCTTGCATAGAATATTGTGTATATGCTCTAGTTAACTCTGGACTTTGTTTGCTTTTCTGACATACTGATCAGAATGTTCCAAAATTGAGAAATATTATCATTAACAGACACCTTCTCTAAACACCTTCTTTATATTATTCAAAAACATTTTATAAAATCCTCAATTGATCAAAAGCTTAATGGGCAGCAGAGATCAATATGTATAAGCCCATCTGGTGACAACCATGCTATATAAAAGTTTGTAAATTGGAACATAAAAAGAGTTATTACTCTGTACCATACAGATAGTCTTCATTTAGTGATCATTTGCAGACGGTGACAAAAATGTAAGTTTGCAACCAATCCTCACATTTATGATTTTTGCAGGTCTGTAAAGCCAAAAAAAAAAGCTGAATTAAGATCATAAGCACGGTCTCAGTTTTACTTAGTGACTGCTTTGCTTAACAATTTGCCAGTGTCAACTGGAATCACTGAGCAGAATACTTGTATCATAAAAAGTAAAACACAACTGAAGCCAGGTACCCAGCAGCAGTGAAGGATGAAGACACTTGAGAAAAATATCAGGATTTGAATTGCTATTTTTTCTGATGAGTAGCTTGATTGCTGAAAGATAAATAACTGTTCATTATATTACATTTCTCAATATACATTTTTAAAAGTATAATTGCCTTGTGAGTTTTGAAATTCATCAAGCCTATGTAAATATCCTTATATCTAAAAACATTTTAATTCACATATTTGCAGCAGCAATTAATATGTTTATATAACCTTTCTTTTCTACTAATAGTTGTTTTATGATGACAATGGAAAACTTTTGTTAAAGTCTGGCCAAGATCTATCACCCATTATTTAAGTATTCTGTCTGTTTCCTATTTTTGCCTCTCTTCTGAACTGTAAAATACTGTAATTTTATTGTACTGTGAATCAATCCAAAGTTATTATGATTTGTAATAAAGTCATGGATTTGGGGTTTTAAAAACTAAATAATTCAGTTATATACAAGTGCCTAAGTACTTTAATCATTTACTTCCTGAAAGCTAGAGTTTATAAACCAGACTTTTCGTTACATCTACATCATTTAATACTATAAATGTTCTATTTTCACTTTCCTTTTTTAAAACTTTAAATGCATCTATTTTATGAGAGAATGGCAGTATCCTAAAAAATCATGGTTGAGTACCTTATAAATCGTTAAATGCCTTATGAATAATTTAATCAAATAAAGCTTTTATTGAATTTCCTGGGAGTATATTGTCCTTTAAAAATGCAACTATGTAGTTAATTACATTTGTTTGGTTGCATATTTTAAAGGCAAATCTTTGACTTAACTGTTAGGTGGAATGACTTATTTGTGTAAGGTAAGTTAAATACTATATGCCACATTTTATTATTTATTTATATTTAAAACAGATATTTTTTCTTATAAAAAGCTAGAACTCTACTCAGGTAACTCTTAAAGAACAACCTATTTTAGGAGACTAGAAATATATTTTTATAACATTATATAGAAGAAATATTGCAACCTAAAGTAACTCCAGCAGAGTATGCCCATAAATTTAGTTTTGAAAAGCAACTTTGAGTTATTCTTAAGTAAATTTATATAGAATTTTAGCCCTGTACAGAAGTATCTAATTCTGCTATCTGCGCTTAACTCCTTAGTGTGTGAAATTTCAGGCTTTGGTCTAGATATTTTTCATACATTTTTAGACCTATAAAAGAGAGTATTGTATTATTATCAGGATGAAGGGACAGAATTATAAAGATATGTTTGAAATACTAGCCTAAAACTTTATTAAGGTGCAGATTTTTCTGCAACCAATCGGTTCTTTCCTTGCCCTGCTGGCCTTGGGTTTAGCTTGTCCCTCTGGGTCTTCACTTCCCAACATCCAGGATGGTTCTCCTCTCCCCAAATAAGAGCTGATAGTTGCCCTGCATGTTCAAACACCTCTCCAGTCTTTTCTGTCTAGCTTCTCCGGATTCCCTCCAGATACAAACTTTTAGTCTGCTTACTTTCTCTCTAGTCTACACTTTCTCTTTCTCTCTAAATTTTAGACTCGCAACATGTCCCACAGTGTCTGAGAAAGTGGGGTTCTAGTCTCCAATACCTATAAACCTCACTGCACCAGTGGGACTGCCGATTCAAAATCCTCTTCACACCAGCCCCAACTAGCAGTCAGGTCAGATCATGATGGACGAGCTGCCCTTCAAGGCTAAAAGTGAGCTGTTTTTTCTCTTTTTCCTCCCTCCATATCTGGTTCATGCCAGCAGAAAAGCAATCAGGCCAAGCCACAAAATTCATAGGCCACACTTAAATAGCAAGAAATATGGAGAAAGGGGAATATGATTCAAGACTGCTGATGTGTCACAAAGCTTTTCGGGACTCCCTTGTGAAGTCAAAAGTGAAAAAGTATAGAGTTTGTCGTCCTCTCAATGTTTCTCCATGAATCCGATAGAACTGTGGACAATGAAATGTATCTCATTACTGTCAGTTTAATTGTTCACTGAATTAATATATGTTTCTCTAATATAGAGGAAATATAGAATATAGATTACTAAATGTGTTTGTATATGTGATGTAAGAAAAAAAGGCTCTTTATTTTGCAAAAGAATTAAGATGATTATTTGGCTCTACTCTCTAAAGCAGGAGTATCAAACTCACGGGCCGCGGGACAGATGCGTCATGCGCTGGCCACACCCACCCCCATTTTAGCGAAGGAAAAAGTCGTGATACGTCACGTGATGACAACGTGACGATGCGAGTTTGACACCCCTGCTCTAAAGCTTTTTTGGACTAAAGATGTTCAAAAGACGTTTATGGCATTTAATTAGTGATTTCTTTATGTAATCATGTCTAGCCTAACAAAAAACACAGTTTCTAGCTTCAGGCATAAGATTGTCTTTATTATTAGACACAGTTTCATTTGTTACTCTTTCCATCTGTTGATTACAGAGACAGAACTTGATCTTCAGTTTAAATATTCCAGATGTGGGAATTTCAGAGATGAAGCAAAAGAGAATAAAACTCTGCTGAGAAACATTAATTGCCACAATGAAAACTGAAAGCAAAATAGACCAAATTCACCATCTTGAGTTGACCAAAATATATATTAAAAAGGCGGGATAAAAATATAAATTGCTAACATAATTCACAGAGTTTTCCACTATTGATGAGAAGGGCAGAGTAGTCAGCACTATAGGAATTAATGTTCATTAGCGATTGGAACTTTATATTATAATAAAGTTAACACAAGGAAGTATTTTAGCTTTCTATGATAATAAAAATAAATTAATTGAAATCGTAATATGTAACCATCTTGGTTATTTCTCATTAGCTAAATACATAATTTTTTGTTCAGTTTAGTCCTCTAATTCTGTTCCTAGGCCCACATTATTTTCTAATGATTAATTTCCTTTCTGATCTCTTCTCTTATTTTTTTTCCACAACTTTTTTTTCCCAAGGTACAGAAATCTGTTTTCAAAGTACAGAAATCCTCTTCTTCCTAATTTCCTTTTTTTTAGAATTTCCCAACTCTTTTAAACTCTTGTACCACAACCGTTTTTCCCTTCAGGATGTTCATCCATGAAAATCCTTTCTCCTTTTTCTGGTCACTCTCCCCTAAGGATCCTACCACTTTTCACTTTTTTAACCATTTATTTTTTGTTAGTAAGTAAGTCCAATATAATTGATCTTCTGGTTGCCTTTTCCAGTTTTTGGATAATGAAGCTTTCTACAAAACATGCCTGTTTGTCTTAGAATTTGATTCCTAGTTGATTTCAGGGAAGTTGAAAACAATTGTTTTTCCTGAATATCTTGACTATTTGGTTTGCAAAGATTTCATATGTAGCTTCTGCTTGGTTTGTTGCATTGGATTTAAGTACAATGGTACCTCAGTACTCATTGTTAATTGGTTCTGGAAGGCTCAATGAGCACCAAAAACGATGAGTACCAAAATTTTCCCATAAGGAATAATATAGTGAGCCACAAAGCAGCTGACACCAACAAGTTCTAGTTTGTGTGTTGAACAAAATTTTCGTGTCAAAATGTGTTGAATACCAAATTCAATGAATTTCAAAGTAGTTGAGTACCAAGGTACCACTGTATATATCCACAACAGTGGTATTTTGGTTCTTTTTCCCTTAATATTCACTCAGACACCTTTAACAGGATTTTCATTCTTGTAGGGCTAATTCCCACACAGATGTAATCATTCTTTACACATAATGTGGCTCCACTTTCCCTCTTGTCAGATCTGTTTCATTTGAATAAAGTCTATCCTTCCAGTACTATGTTCCATCATGAGATCTATCCCACAGATTAGGATTCTGCATAGCAAAAAGCTCCTGAAAAGGCCCTGAAAATTTTGGGTGCAGCTCTTTTGTACCTCTTCAAACGTTGCCTCTGAATTGCAATGTTCAATATGACAGGAGAAAAAGATACATGTGGAAAAAACTATAGTAATTCATTCACTTCAATTTTAAATAAGTTTAAATAATTTTTGGTTTTGTTTGGCCTTTTGTTTTTAGACTGCAGCTCTGGTCATGTCAAAAAGTGTAACTGGTCTATGGTTAGAAAAAAGTTGCATTATTTTGCTGCATGGAATGATTGCAATTGTTCTGTCCATTCACTGCACCTCTAGCAGTATAACAGAAATAAGGGTTAAAAGATAGATAGATAGATAGATAGATAGATAGATAGATAGATAGATAGATAGATAGATAGATAGATAGATAGATAGATAGATAGATAGATAGATAGATAGATAGATAGATAGAAAAGTTGCATTATTTTGCTGCATGGAATGATTGCAAGTAGATAGATAGATAGATAGATAGATAGATAGATAGATAGATAGATAGATAGATAGATAGATAGATAGATAGATGATAGATAGATAGATAGATAGATGATATATAGATATAGATTAGATATAGATATATAAAAATATAGTTTTAAAAGCTATTGCTGCTGTTCTTTGTTAAAGAGAGAGGGGCGTGCAGTTTAAACACTCCCTTCTGCACTAAATCCACTAATCGTGCAGTGTCACAGAGAAATTTAGATAAGCAAGAATCAGCACATTCCCCTCCAGAAAAACTGGAAAAACTGAGTTGTGCATCTACTAAAGTTCCAATCCTAAACATGTTTAGTGAAGTGTAGGTCCCATTTATCCTGAGGGAATGGGGACTTAATTTTCAGCAAACAAGCTTTCAACTGTGGCATGAGACAAACCAGTCATACGCACAGCATTTCTCAGAAATACATATGAAACAATAGACAGTTGTGAGCAAAATGTTTATAAAATTAAATTGCCGAGCACAGAAGACAATCTTGGAAGATATATATATATATATATATATATATATATATGGAAATCTTCTGTGTATTTCTGGTACTGAATGCTATTTTTTTCATTCTGTGCTTCACTTCTCTTTGGTCAGGCTCAATTGAAGCAGTATCCAAATAATCCAGCGTGTCTGTGTGTTAGGAACTTGGGAGAGAGATAACTGTCTGTAGCTTAATTGAGGCAAAAGTGAGATAATGTTTCTGTCTTGGAGGAATCTGTGAGAAGAGGTAGAAAGGCAAATCCATATTGGCAGTGCAGATAGAGCAAAATGCACAAAGCCTTGAAATGGATGATTCATATTCTTAGCAGTAGGGGGTGTTCATGTTATTATCCTTCTAGACTGCCTCTCACAGGGCATTCCTTCACAGAGCATTTATTCCTTGGCAGCAGAGCAATGTATTTCAAACCATGCCAAAGAAATGCATGCCCACACTGTGAAATCCTGTAACACTTCCTGATATGCGCTCCCTTAAGACTGTATTATCAGTCGGGGGGGGGGGGAGAGAGAGTTTGAAAACTCATTTCACTGCATTTTTGTTATGCCAGGAAAGGTCAAAGAATGTCAAGGAAGAAGACTAGTTTTGTCTAGCACGCTTCATTTAGTCTGTGAATTAAGTTATGACTTATGTTTTCAGTTTTACCATATAATTGGCTGTTCTGCAAAATTTAAAATGAATTTATTTCTCTTAATTAAAACAATACTTTTCTCTTTTGCAAGGAAATCATATTATTATGTGCATTATGATTTCTCTGTCTCTGTCTCTTCCCCTCCCTCTGACACCCCTCCCCCCCCAAAACATTTTGTTTTGTTTTGACTTTTTTATATACCAATAATAGAACTGGGTGGGGGCATTTAATTATTGACTAGTCAAAAAAACAAAATCTTTGTAGTTCAGTTGCAAGCTACTCGGTAATTTATTAAGATGTCCAGATATATGTTATTCGTATTTGATTTCTTCGATGTATTGGGCTCTTTCTAAAAAATAAATAAAAGTTTAGGTATTTTCTTTTTAAAAAAAGAGGAATATATTAAACTTGGATTGAGCTTTGACTTTTAGCATAGGTTCAGCAGGTGAGGTAGGTATAGAGCTCTTTGGGCCTGCCTGATGCTTATTCTGAAAATTGATTTTTTTTTCCTTCTTGCCCTTTTTCAGGCAAGTTGTCTGCCGTTAGCTGCAATGAAGCAAAATTCATACAGCAGATGATAAAGATAGCGAATGAGGAAACAAGAGGCACGTTCCAAATTTTATGGCTATTAAACATTTTTTTTATTCCAGGATGTTTAATGAGAGAGAGAGAGAGAGAGAGAGAAGCAGAGACAGGCAATATCTGTGCAGCAAGGGACCATACCAGACTTTTAGTTTACTTCAACTAGGAAGAGCAACCACAACCCAGCTGATAAGATTAGATTCCCCCCCACCCCCCAAGTTAGGAACAGTCAGTAACCTGGGTTTAGTTGGGTGGTTTTTTAATATTTGGGCCAGCTATAAAGTATGGTTTACATAACCCAGTAAGCTGTAATATGTTTGGTTGATGTTAGTTAGAATAAAGTAAGAATTTAGCCATTCTGATTTGCAGAATGTGGTTTATAGTTTAACTTGATATGTGAAACACAATGGTAAGACCTACTCAATGAAACCCAGTTTATATAAGTTAGTTAAAGTTCAACCTGAGACCTATCTGTCCATATATATAGCTCACTATAGCTAGACCAACCTTTCCTAATCTGTTCACCTTAAGATTTTCTTGATTATAACTCCCAGATTTCCCAGCCAGCAAGATCACATTTGCTGCCTGGAAATTTTGCAAGTCCTGCACAAGTAGATGACACCTGTTTGGGAAAGGCAGCTCTTCTCCCAAAGTGAGATCTTTCAGGTTCTTTTAATATTGGAAGAATATTATTTACTAAGCTAGCATGAAAATATTATTTGTAGATCTATAGTACTGCCAGTATTTACTCCTAAAAATACAGCAATGCAAAAAATCACTATAGACACGTGTAAACCAATCATTTTTGTGGATGTATTTTGGCATCTAAGATTCACAGGTTAATGTATATATATATAGTATTTGATTGCTGAGATAGGCCTCAGTATCATACAAATTTAATGAATTATTATTCTATTATTTACAAAAACTATAGTCAAGTTAACAGTAAGGCTGAACTACAAGTATCTGTTTACATATGCAGGAGAACTGATGCAGGATAAATCCTTTTGACCTTGCATGAGCAGTTTCTCAATGTTATCTATTAAACAGGTCCTCTTTTTCCAGGCAAGTTGATTCTTGTCACAGAAACATTACTTTTGTCATGGTTCATATGGAAAACTGACAAAAAGGAGACTGGTTTAATGAATAACAGAAATAAGCTATGCTTGCTATCTGCTAAAATACGTCTTTAGAACCATTTTTTAAACATACCCAGCCCTTATATAGGTACCCAGCTATGTGGCAGCACCTAAGCAGTCTTGATTTCAAAAAGTATAATCAGACCTAATTAGCACTAGGATAGGAGACCACTAAGAAATCTGAAAGTTTTAGTCTAGACTGGAAGTCTAAAAATATCCTGAAAAAAGGCTGTGGCAAATTAAGAAAAATTACACCGGTATATCATGAAGTCACTAGTAGTCAAGCTGGACTTGAGTGGGATTTTTTTTTTCTTCAACACATGTACATAATAAAATTACAATTTGTTTCTGGATCAGATCAACAAACTAATTGTTTGGTTTAGCAACCATCCAGTTGCTTTCTGGAAATATAAATGAATGGCAGCATGGTTCTGGTTATAGCAGTTGCTTTTGTTAATATCTGACCACTACAAAAGTGTATTACCTCTGACTGTATATCAAGAATGTGTCTTGGCTGCTAGCTAGTGAAAGTACCATGCTTTACTAATTGTTCTAATTTTCATTTAATGTATTTTTAAAATAGGCAAAAATCTAGGGAATGCAATTCAGCTGGCTGTTGCAGAATAAAAATATTTTTATTATGTCTAAGTTAAAGATCTTAAACATTAAGATATGAATGTATATGGATTTCCTACAGTTTCCCAGATCATCATATATCATATATCAAGAACTATTGCTGAATGTGAAGTAGCCAGTAAATGTAACTTAATAATAGCCAACTTTTCTAGGTGGATTATGTTACGTGAGTTCATTGCCCAGATAGATAAACGTTTGTTCTCCTTTTTCTCTGTGTTTGAATCAGAGGTGGGATTCACATAATTTCCCTACCAGTTTGCCCAGCACCGAAAATGTGAGCGCGCACGCTTGCTTTGGGCACGCACCTTCTGCGCATGAGCTTTGCTTGTGCGCGTGGTTTGCACGCATTCACGCGGCTTGAAAATGTGGCTAAATAGGACGGTATAGCGCCTGGGCGGGGGCGGGCCCACCCCACCCGCAGGTCGCTACTACTGGTTCGCCAGAACTGGTCCGAATTGGCTGAATACCACCTCTGGTCTGAATGTAAGATCATTGATGAAATTGTCTTTCATTTTTAAAAGTCATTGTTTTGTTCAAAATATTGTGAAGATGGTTTAATAAGCAGCTGTCAGTGTCCTTTGCAAACAAGATGAAGGAGTAGGTATTTATTTATTACACATGAATTTTGACTAGAAAAGGCTGCCTGTAAATTTCATCTAGACCAGTGATGGCAAACCTATGGCATGCGTGCCGGAAGTGGCATGCAGAGCCATCTCTCCTGGCATGCCAGCCATTGCCCGTTGCTCTTCCGGGTTCCGGCGCACCGGCCAGCTGGTCTTTGTGCGTGCGGGAGCGCCAGAAACCGGAAGAGCAGCTCCCTGGTATGCATGCGCGCACTGGGAAGCTGAGCTTCTGGTTTCCATCACGCGCATGCGCGCCGGCCAGCTGGTCTTCATGTGCGCATGCGCACCAGAAACTGGAAGACTAGGTGACCGGCACGCATGTGCACATTGGAAATTGGAAGCTCAGCTTCCCAGCGCGCACATGCACGCTGGGGAACTGCTCTTCTGGTTTCCGGCGCTCCTGCACATGCACGCCAGGGAGCTGCTCTTCCAGTTTCCGCTGCTCCCCCGCCCGCCCGCACTCCCATTTCAGCACTCGGTGCCGAAAAGGTTTGCCAACACTGATCTAGATGAAACCAGGACAGCTTCCACCCTATATCATCAATAACACACATTTATAAGAGATTGTGCTTATCTTCCTACTGTGAGAAGCTTCTGCTGACTTTTGGAGGTAAGTTGCTAAGACAAGAAAAAGCAGGCCTGGCTGCATTTTTTTCCTGAATAGTTGGTAATCTTAACATAGAAATTTACAATGTACTTGCAGCAGGAATCTTGTGATTATTTTAGCCTTAGCTTTAGTAATTTTTATCCTCTTGGATTTGGACTATAATCTTGAAATAAACCAATGTAGTTTGCTTCGTTTTGATTTAGCATGTTGTATGCATTAAGCCCTTCTATTTTACAGGTCATATTTTTGTTTAATGCAATGTATACACTTGCCAATGTGCTTTATTCAACTATAGCTAAAAATCTTGTCTTACTATAATCTCTGAAGTTAGTACTTTTGTTTATTACCAAGTGTTGAGTTTATGCGATCACTTTAAAAGAAAAAGTGTAATTTTCTGGAGCTTTAATCAATTTATATTAACAATATTGCCCAATTAAATATACAGAAATTTTACTTTAGAGCTTCTTTACAAATTCAGAGATTCTCTGAGAAGAAATGTTACCCCCAGTATGACCATATTTAAAAATAGTTGATACCAGGGGTGGGTTCTAACTTACCTCGCCGCCGGTTCGCTTCCTCCCGTGCCACGTGGGTGTGCGCACATTGCGTGTCGTGTGGCCGCATGCGCAGCCACGCATGCACAGTGCTGAAAACTCGGCTTCTGCACATGCGCAGAAGGAAAACAAGCAAAAAATAGGGGGGAAAGCTGAAAACAAGATGGCGGCGCATGCACAGTGCCGAAAACTCAGCTTCTGCGCATGCGCAGAAGCAAAAACCAGCAAAAAATTCCAAAAAAAAAAAATTCCCAAAAAAAAAGATGGCGGCGTCCACGGACTGGCACCAACAGAACTGGCTCCGTGAAGTCACCACCGGTTTACTACCGGTTCTATAGAACCGGTACGAACCAGGAGGAACCCACCTCTGGTTGATACATAAGTACAGTTTGAGCAGAATAGTAGTTGTCAAAATTAATATTCATTCTGCTTGATTATGTCTCCATACATTTTAAGATTGCAAGCCAGGATATTCCCTGGATATCCAGTCCTCTTATATTAAGTGGGATATGCTTGTGTGGGAAAATATACTTATAAATCATATTTATAGTTCCAGGTAAGTATGTTTTTTCCACACAAGCAAATAATATGCTTACCTGGAGCTATAAATACAATTCTTTGAATTTTTTAAATAAAACCCTTATGAATTCAGTAGAATTAAAATCAGATACAGCACTGAGGAATAAAAATAATTCATGAAGTCGATATTGAAAGGTTTTGTACCAGGATTCATCCACCTTCTATTTGTATTCATGTTTAGATAGAGGGCTGGGTTTCAGTTATCCTTCCTCTTAACATGACTCTTACTGCCCAAATGGAAGCTTCACAAATGAACAAAAGAGGAAAGTTGGCAGGGAGTGGGGTGGGAGGAGTGACTAAGCCTTTATCTGTTACATTTTGTAATTTCTTGAATATTTGGCATTATAACATTCCCAGTGATCAATTCAGTTTACTATACTAAGCATATATGTGACTGTTTACTCAGAAGCAAAACTGTGGTTTGTCAAATTTATTCACATGTAGAGCCAATTAGCTAGTTTAGCAAGATTGCCTCTCAGCCCCACACATCCCAAGGGAAGGAAGGGGTCAGACGTATCCCTTTCCAGATCAAAAACTCTGGAATGGGCAAACTCGGAATCCATAAAAAGGCCTACTCTCTTGATCATGGAACAAGCATTTTGTGGCAAGATGAAAGAGAAACAGGAGAACTAGACAAGGTTTCTGAATCCTACCGGTAGTTGTAATGCAATTGGGTTTCCAGAAATTACATCAATGAATAAGAATGTGTAAGACAAGTCAAAGAAATGCAAGAAGGACTCAAGATAGTTTTGCCCTAATTACATTAGGGACATTTCAGTAAAGTTGGATGCTTATTCCCAGTTCCCCATTGGCTCAAAGTTTCAAAAGAAAACTCACTTGCTAAAGTGAATATAGATCTAATATTTATGTTGCAATGAAAACTAAACATAGTATTAACCTGTATATTATTAATAGTTTATAATGCCCTTCAGATCACAATAATATTCTAACAATGATCATTTTTGCATTGAAGTAAAGTGTATCACCCACATTAACTTGACCCCCAGATTTTTTTATTTTTTTTAATCTGAAGGGCATTGTAAAAAATTGCCTATCTCTTTTCAGTGGAACAAGAATTTCCCAAAGCCACATCTCCTCAAATAAGTTTTTTTTTTTAAATTAGAGACAGGCAGATGTGATACAGAGGATGGCAGCTCTGAAATCTGAGACTTTAGCCAAGCATTTGTTGTCTCATTTATCCCTGATATGACACTGTCCAGCAAGTGCTTCCCAGGCATTTAGATTTCTTATATGTGGTGTTTAGATTTGAAAGTTTGGAAATGCCCTAGTGCACAGTAAGGCTCCTGGAAAGCTGGATCTACTAATTCAAGTTGAATTCATAACAGATAAGAGACTAGATATATAATTATATATATTTATATTATGAGTGAATATTATTTTATAATAATATTATTTTATAATAATAATATATATTATGAATGAGTGAATATTATTTTCATTCCCCACTCTTCAGGCTTCTAAATTGTAAACAGTTAACAGGAATGATTTTTGCCTTAACGCAAGCTTCTGAAAAACAGATCTTAAAAAAAAAAAGGAAATGAAAAGCAGTTGACCATGGGGAAAAGTTTCAAAGTATTTCCCACCTCCATAAATGAATTTTTAAAATCGTTTTCATCGTTCCTGCCTCTATTTTTCCAAAATCTGTTAGACCTTTTCAACATGTTGTCTTGTGACTATCATTCCAGAATTCACTAAATGAGGTCCTGGGAAACAAAATTGCGAGATTTTCTCGAGTTATGGGAATCCATCCATCTCTCAAGTTGTTAATTTAAGCAGCCTTTCTTCGGCTTTCCCCCACTGCTATGTGAGACTGACACCAATTGCTGCTGAATAGCTCAGGGAGAGGAGAGGAGGAGGAGGGAGGTGGGTATCATGTGATTCGCTTTCCTGCTCCTTTAAAGCAGCCACATGCACTCGAGGGCCGGCTACAATCACAGCTCTCGGTACCGAGGGAGACAGGTCCGGGCTTTCCCGAGCAATCAGTGCTGAGTTTCCCCTCTTCCTTACCATCCCTTTGCAGCTTTAACTTTTACAGCCGCCGTCGCCGCATAGAGTGCAGGAGAGAAAGCACTGCAAAAATGGCTGGGGCAATTATCGAGAACATGAGCACTAAAAAGCTCTGCATTGTTGGCGGGATCTTGCTGATTTTCCAAGTCGTCGCCTTTCTGGTGGGGGGTCTGATAGGTAAGTGTTCCAAAATCAAACTTTTTTCTCTTCTTCCTCGTCTTTCTCCGACTCGGGCTTCACCCCTTGTCTGTTTGGATACTTGTTACTGTATCCCTGGCTTGCTTCTATGATCTCATTTGCCCTGCTATTGTAGTTAAGAAAACAGCGCGCCACGGGCCTCTTTGTGCCCACTGCGGTCTAGGGCCGCAAGCAAAGGAAAGCAGGGAGGCGTCGAAAAAGTTTAGGACAGAGAGGTTTGCCACGGCTTTAGGATCTGCTTCACGGAAACAAACGGCAGGATGAACCTCTAAGCATGGCGACTCAGTTGGTGCAAAACCCCTTGGGGTGGAAAAGTTGATCAGTCTCTTTAGTTCTCTCTCTCTCGCGTGCCCCCCCCACCCCCCAAAATCCGCCTTTCCTCCAACTCGGCTGCAAGAAGGGCCCTGATTTCCTTCAAAGAAAAAGTGGAACCGCTCCAGCCCACGAAAGGCATGTTCCGGCATTGTATCCCATTTAATGGGTCTGCTTTCTTCCCTTTTTTCTCTGGAGCACTGCGTGATTTTGCCTAGGCAGCCTCTCTTTAGATTGGATTTCAGACTCTTAAGGGCGGGGAAGGGTTTAGCAGAATGGGAGGAGGAAGCGCAGGAGGAAAGAGTCAGGGATGCCTTCCCCCTCCAGGGAGAGAGAAGAGTTTTGCTTTTGACTTTTTAATTCCCCATCCCTTCCCACTGAAAGTCTTGTGGCTTCTTTTGATGTTGCCTGGACTTCCTCCGTGAGACTCTATTGAGGAGAAAGCTTCAGAAATGTACATTGTGATTTTGAGGGTAGTTCCTCCCTCCCTCCCTCCCTCCCAGATACATAACCTATGCTGCTGGCTGCCTTAAACGAAAATAAAACGTCTTAATAGATTACCTCACGAGAATGAGGAACATGAGAACACAACCTAAGGATACAGGAAAGGGTATCTTAATTCTTTTCCTTCAAACATGTACAAACCTTTTATTGCCCCATTTTCAAGGCCCAGGCAGGTCTTAAAATTCCTCTATGGAAGTACTAAAAAGAATGAAATCTATGCTCGCCAGAATGTTAACTAGTTAATCCTTATTTTGCAGTTTGGACTCAGAGCCACTATTTTGTCATTCACTTTCTAGTCTTAGACATGAATCATTCAATTTGGTATGTCACTGGATCATAGATAAAATAGCTACAGCATATATATATGGATGGGCTTATCGCTTCATTTTGTTTCACAAATAATAGCTCTCTATTGGTTTTAAATTAAAAACCATTAGCCAAATAATATCTGGAGAAACCGTGACAGTTCAAGGGAAAAGGAGAAATAGCTTCCCCAGGAAATTGTTTATGTTTAAGAAACAAAATAAGGAACAGCCTCACAGATTTGGGAGGGGGGGGGAGAGAAGAAGAGAACTTTTTAAAAGCCAGCCCTGCAGATGCTCAAATTTCACCTTTCAGCAATTTCTTTTGAAAGGTGATCTTGGAATAATATTCTCAGGAAAAATGGGAAACATTCTATTTTATGGAAACATTTAAATACATGGCCTTCAATTGAAAGGTTTTGTGATGTAAATGTTAAGGGTGACTTAAATCTGTTTTGGTATTGTTCTTTATCAGTGTGAAATTCTTTGCATGCTGCAAGGTCTTTGCATACTGCTAAGGTATTTCTAAGACTAGACAGTGTGAGTCTGCCAGACACCAAGAAACCAGCTGTAATGGGCAAAACAGACATGTTGCAACACATTTCAGCCAGCTTTTTGTCTCTGACCAGACCAGCATGCTTGCACTGTGCATTTGATTGTGCAGTCATTTTAGCTAGGCATAATTTAGGGGTAGGGGGAAAATCTACTGTATGCATTGTGTTACTTTGAAGCAAGTGTTGTTTTGATACTCAGATTTTGCATTTTTCTGAAATACATACAGATGCATTTATTCGTCTGCATGTTTGTGTTTCTTTTGAATATTGAGCTTCGCAGATAAAATGTCTTGGGGTATTAAATTATAATAGCCCTCACTTTTAAAGCACTTCGTTTTATTCAACTGAATTTAATCTTTGGGAATACAATACAGTGCCTTAAAGAGGTTCCTTGTGTTGGTGTGTGTGCGGGAGTGCACATTTTTTTGTAAATATAATGGTTGGATATTTTTGAAAGGACTTCCAGTAGTGACTTCTGTGTGTGTTTTTTTTTTTTAATGTGCAGGTGTGCATGCCTTTTTCTTTTCCCATGGTATAAATAAACTCAAAATCATATGGTATCCAGACTTCCTGCTGTGATGTCCCATAATGCATTGCAAAATCTGTATTGAGTTATATCCAAATCATAGAAGCTTTTACTATATACAGCTACAACACAGTTATAGCTGCAGCTTGAAAAAGCAATAGCTGTCTTTTCTGTGGTATATGGAGTCATCCAAAGAATGTGTTCCTGTTATTACATCATCTTTTTCAAAGACAAGCTTGATTCAATTAAGCATTTTAAATAGATGAAATAGGTTTTTTTTAAAGTTCTGTTTGCTTTCGTACTAAGCAGGTTTTCAAGGCAGTTTATGAATCAATTTAGTCAAATTTAAAGGCAGTGAAAACTGTTAGGAAAGCATATTTTTCTGCAATTAAGTTTACAAAAATTGGCAGTTGATAAATGAAACAGCAGTTATCCATCCAATCTTTGTAAATAAAAGAAAAACAGTGTTGATCTGCCTTCTAAAGAAGTTGAGTGAGCAGATTTGGTAAGCCTTCCTGGCAAGAAACTGTACAGTGAGGCTTCCATTACTGAAAAATCCATATTCATAATAGTCATCAATATGAAGATTTTATTATTTTTGCAACTCTTTGTGGAAAAAGGTAACCAATTAATCATTGATTCTTAGATCTGTCAATGATCAAATTACCTAAGTTTATTACTTTATAGACCAGGATATAAATATCCCAAAGTACCCATTGGGAATTTGTGTTGCTGGGCAATGTTGTAAATGTGATGTGGCATGGAGGGCTATGGGGTTGGTTTTTTTGGTTTTTTTTTATAATTATATTTTGAAGTAATGGATCCCACTATTTTGATGTGATTTCCAGAACTGATTAATTAAAATTGTTGGTGTTGCTTTTGTCTGTTTAATATGTATCTAAACCCTAATTCAGACATTCCATTTCAAATCCAGTTTCTTTTTTAAAGATCTGGCATGTATGTGATACCCATATACTTCCAATGCAATGTGAAATTCCCTCACTTTTAAATTGCAGCTTATTATGATGATTAGTTAATGCTTATTTTCAGGGAACGCTCAAACCACAGTTTACTGTTTGGATATCACAATGTCCATGAAGACATCAGGAGTTGAGCTCAACTTGAAGGAGAATTCAGAGAAGCTAGGAAATCTCATATTAGTTGCAGACGGAGAAGGACATACATTTACATGGCACATTCCTAACCCAATAAGTCTGCCTTGGACAAGAAATATAGTTACTGAGCCAGCTATGTGGAATATTTGAAATGAATGACATATTTTAATTCATACTGCCAATTTGCAATAAATGCAATTCATGATGCATCCTTACATGAATGGACACAAATGTATTTATCTATTAATCTTTCCCTAGGGATACTTTTCAGAATCTGCAGTTATGGGAGTTTAGTGATACTTCTCTATAGCTTATTATCTTATATCCAAATGGTTATTTTATTAAATTTATTGATCCCCCATCTTACCACAAGGTAACTGGACGATTATCAATATTAGATATGTAGTTTGCTCATAATTTAATGTAACAAAATTGTTTACTGTGGAATAATTTATTGTGAAACATTCCATGAATGTGTTTAAGCTGTAGTGGTGAACAGGAATGTATTACATTTCAGATCTGAATATCATTTGGTGGTCTTCTATATTTAAAGATGGTGGTTGTGACATACAGTATGTTTTGTCTGTCTAGTTAGTACCTGCTGATTTGTTAAACTTTAATAGCTATGATAGCCAGGCATTATGGGAATTGGGATCCAATATATCTGAAGGGCACCAGGTTGGAAAATAAGGGTAGAAATAGTTAACCACAGAAGCAGCTGCTAATTTCATGACTCTCCAACATTCTTGCTTTATTCCATTTCTACTAAGATGAAGCTGGGATCTTGGCATCTTATTTCTGGCTTTTTTGGGAGAAGTATCATAGTAAAAATATTATGAAAAGAATGTCCATAATTATTTAACCACTCCCATGGTTGGGAAAGCCAAAGAGAATCACTCACTGGTATCAAATTCTAGCTCATCATGAAGGCAAATGCGTTATAAGATGTGGGATAGAACATAGATTGCATTAAACCCATATTATTTGAATTTGGTTTTGTCTTTTTGTTTATAGTCAGAAAGGGTCACTTTCTGCAGTGAACTGCTTTATTGTTTAATTTTTATGTTCAATTCTCTTCAATTCTCTTTGTAGTTGTCTAGAAATATGCATAAAGTTTAGAAAAAAGATTCCTGAATATGAATGTAAAATGTTATTGCTGCTTATTTTTTTTTAAAAAAGAGTTCCTGCTATGAAGATGTAGATTAAGATCTCACTTGCAAATGCCAAGTGTTCAGAAACAGCTTGCAAATTTAGATTTAAAAACGTTTGCAGCTATAAGGCCTTTTACATGGCAGCTTCATTAACTGATTAATCTCAAATAAGTAATTGTCATGATAAACGAGGCTAGGAAGCCAAAATGATGATAACCATATTGGAAAATAAATCTAAAGCAAATGTAAATATTGAGAACAATTACCTTATTTAAATTAAAGTTCTTTGCCTGGATTAAGGACTATGATTCATTTAGGAGAGAAATAACTATCAAAGAATTCCTTTGGGCTTGTCTGGAACTAAAAATCTAACTTTTGTGATGCCTCTATTGAGATGAAAGCTTACATACACATACCAGAGATGCTTTAGCATTCCTTCAAGGCATAAATGTGATACATGTGCAGAAATCTGCCTCTGAAATGAGAAATGCTTTCTATCTATAGAAATGGTTTCAATGCTCCAATTGTTACCTGAAAATCAAACATTTTAAGCTCAGCTATAAAAATTGGCTGCTATTTCAGAGCTGGGCTCTCTTCACTTTGAATACTATGGGCTCATCATTTTTATTTAGACCTATTTGTGAACTGATTTAATAGCTTGGCTGCAGTAGCAAGACACATGGCTTTTCAAAAGTAAAAATTGACAAAAGAAAGGCTTAGGCAAGGCCCAAGCATGTTTTACTGCAATGAGCCAATTAGCAGACGTTCCCTCTTTTAAAGGTCGGATAGTTACACTATGAAATTTAAATAATTGGTTTTCAGCTATAATCACTGGAGCAGTTAGTCATGGTAAACTTGATACCTAATCATATTTGTGACACAGAATGATTAGCAGCACTTCTCTTGTGCTCTTTCAGAATGATTTTATCCTTATTAGGGTTTTAAAGAAATTGTGCTACCTCATGATCCCGGGAAAGGATCACTGAAAGATTTTGTAGTATACTGTAAAGATGCAAAAATGAGAAAATACTTATCCTCTTTTGATCCTCCTAATTAAGTAAAAAAAAAAAAAAAAACTTCTCGAGTTCTGTATCTCTTGGCATGAGTTATTTGAAGGATAGTTACTCTGTGTCTGGTATTGATTTTGCAGCTGGCAAACCCAAGATACAGCATATCTGAACTCCACAGCAACAGTTTTAAAAAATCTACAGTTAATGAAATTGTTCCTTAGAAGTACCATATTTCCAAAAGTGATAAAAAGTCAGCAAAAATAATGTGTTGCAGGTGGATATATTACCAGTATGTTAAAGGAAACAAAAGGTGAGAATGCAAACTTGAATGCATTGCCAGTTCTCCCAATGATCACATCTGATAGGCTTTTAAATTTCATTTCTACATGTTAAATTTTATTTTATTTGCTGGCAAGAAATAAATAGGCTTCTGTTCTCTTTCTCTTTTTGTATTTATCTACTCCAAGCTACGTTTGTCTTGCTTAGAGAAATATGATTCTTCTGTGTCTCAGTATTATTAGAGGCTTACATGCTCCTGCCTAAGTTCTGTGCAACCACACTTCTAAATCGAAGCCTACAAACTCACCATTACTAAGAAATGGACCATTTCAACTTGTCTCATTTCTTGTATTAATGCCTAGTTCCCTTGTGTGTGTGTGTGTGTTTGTTTCTGTTTATAGCCTGTTCCATTCTTAGTAGCCTTAGCATGAGCAATACAAGGGAAAATAAAATTAAAAGGTAGCACAGAAGAAATAGTAATCAAATCAGACCTTAATGGCTCTATCTCCACTTTCCTGGTCTTTCTGCATTTTATAGAACCTGGGATGGAACATACAGCCTTCAACGTTCATTAATGGAATTTTCTCTCCTTGGGATGCTTCATAAACCATGAGGCCGTGATTTTAGCACTTCTGGTCTTGAAGCAATAAAGAAGATGGTTGCTCTTCTGCCTTAGGAAAATAAGGCCCTCAATTATGCTGCTGACTTGGCTTCGTTGAAATCTTCTTCCCTTGTTACCTGGATATTTTTGTCTTTGTTTCTGAATATCTGAGAAAAATAAACCATTTGATAACAAGAAGCATATTAATTTGGACCACAATTTGATTCAGTTATGTACTTTATTTTAGTTATAGTCTTAAGATTCCATATCTTTAAAATCTGTTACATAGGGATGAAATTACAATCCTAAATAGGGTTACTCAGATCTTTTAATTTCAATGACATTTACACAAAAGAGTATATAGGCTTGAAGCCTTTGCTATACAAAAGCTAGCAAAAAGCATCTGCTAAGTTTCAGAATAAATAAAACTGGTTAGCCAGTAAAAATGGGAAAGACTGGGAATGATGGTGTCATAATCCAATCCTTCTGGAGGGCCCTGGGTTGGTTTAAATGCTATGAATTTAGCGAGCTTGATGTTCCTGGATAATTAAAATCAAGAAAGAAAAAAGAAAAGATGCTAGGCTTGTAAGATGAGAGAGGTAAAGATGATAAATTAGCTTGTTTATTCCTATCCTGCTGTTGAGTTAGTGTAATGAAGCAGAAGGCCTTTGTATGCACTCATTTGGTGGTGATAGCCCTCTGCTCAGAAGGGGGTAATTGAATAGAAAAAGAGAATGCTGTTGGAGCATGGGAGCAGTTAACATCACATGAGGTCACTAGGCTTCAGACTTTAATCAGTGTAGACACCATGCAATTGAGATTTTTCTAAAGGATTTGTAGGAGTGTGAATAAGGGTCAGAAAATAACACTGAAGGAGCTGTAGAAAATAATGGGCAAAACTCCTGTAGATATGTTTTAATATCAGGTTGGATATAGCATAAATGTTGAAATGAGATCCTGAATATGTTTAGCTCCACTAGTGCTTAATTAGGTCACAGTAGTAGTGTCCCGCATGGTTTCCCACAGACTACTATTTATGAGTTGACTTGAAGGAAAATGATTGAAACTAAGGTCTATTGCTGCATTTTGAATTTTGGAATAAACTCTGGTTGAAGAAGGCTATTCAGAAAAACCTCCTTTGAATCCTTTCAAGAAAGCTCCCTAAGCCTTCCCCACGTCTATATATTTATATTATATGCTTTCACATATTTATATTAACTCAATTTATATGGCCACGTATCACAAGTTCATGACTCAGAGTGGCTAACAATTAAAATAGCATAAAAACAACAACAAATAGCATGCATGTGATGATCCACAGCTGGAATAAAAACTCAACTTATCAATAACAAGTCAACAGTTCCAAGGACTCGGCCAGACCTACAAATCCCCAGGGCTGGGTGCAATGCCTTGAAATAGATCGATGTGGCCAAGAGAACAGAAAATACTCTCATCCTGGGCCCCACCAAATGGCGTAATTTCAGTCAAACCAAATGGATGGGTAGACATAATCAGAGAGAGTCCCCAGCAGTCCTTCAAATAACCCAGCTCCATGCCATAAATGGGTAACCACTGCCTCTTTTAAGACTGCAGAACAACTCTCAAAGAAAAATTCCCCACCACCAGAACCCAACCACTTCTAAACTGAATGGGAGTGGGAAGGAAGGGTCTAAGTCACCCCAGTTTCTAAGGCAGCATTGGCTGTCAATTCAGTTTTATTTCAGTCAATAATCGGTGATCTGTCTTCATTTATGTTGTTAAAGTCAGGTGAAAAAAGCCAAACATTTTACTCTTAAGCATCTGTAGACATACATTTGAAAAATTGGGAAGCAGATAGTGCTTTTTATGGAGAGGTTTGCTTCAAGAGCTATGGCTTACGGGCTGTACATCACTACAGCAGGTTTAGTTACTGCAGAATAAGTGCAAAATTATAATCTCTGTCATATGCAACTGAACGTGTGCTGGTAACAGTTACCCCAGTCTGTGATGAGGAGAGTGATCTGTCAGTTGTTCCAATCCCAAATGAGGGACTTACATGTTCAGTGCAAAACCTTGAACTACATACACATTCTTTCTGAGGCAATGCACTCTCTCCCAATTACTGTACTGGAATTATTTAAAAGGACTCTCACAGTTCAGCTTCATCCATACAACACTGGGTCCAGGCACTGGTTCAGAATATGCACAGCATCTCCTGAATCATATGAGAAGATGAGTTGAGTGTTGTCAGCATACTGATAACATTCTGCCCCCCAAACTCTCTTGACTGCCAGTGTTTTAAGGAATGATGAATAATTTATACTATCTGATACTGTTCTTAAAAATACCAGGACAGTGTCATGGTTGAAGGTATCGGATGGTTCGAAGAGAACAAACAAGATCAACCAAGTTGTATTTTCTCTGTCTTGTTCATAAGTCATCTATCGGATGAATAAAACTAACTCCATCCCAAAAGCTTGCCTGTATTCATGCTAAAAAAAAGTTGCAAAATTAAGTCTGCAGTTGTGCAGATAATGCTCCCTCAACCTCCTTAGTTCAAATATATATATATATATTGATGGGTCAAAACAGCTGTGGAAATATTGTGTGCTTCTTTGATATACGCTTGCCTTTCTTAAAACTTTTGGGACTACCGGTATATCATACATAGATGCATTTTTCACTCCATGTGTCCATTGAGTTAGCTCCTTTTAGCGAGATGAAATAAGTCAAAATGAATAGGAGAGCATTGATATGTTGGTCAGCTACAAATTCCACATAACCTGCCCTCAAAAACAACCAACCACATACAATTGGATAAGATAATAGCCCTTATTTTGGATTATAACAAAAAAGCATTCAAGTTAGCATAGAGACAAATGATTTTATACTCAAAATGCCACATATTTTGTGTTTTATTTTTCTTCCATGTATCAGTACCGGTAGCTACTTTATATGAACTATAAAGATTTAAAATTAGTGACTCTAAAGACAACTGCTTCAAATATAAACAGATTCTGTAGGATAAATTTTAATTTTGCTGTCCAGCAAATCTCCCAATATCTGAAGAGGCAGCTTGCAGCTGGCACTAAATAATTAAAACAATATTCCTAAATAATACCCAGACATTCCAGACACACTTTTCAGATCTCTGAGTTTTTGTAATATTTTGAAGGACAGTTAATGACTTAACAAATCCTGCCCTACAGAAAACGTTAACTCATCCACTCCTGTTCTCTGTTATGAAATAAACTTCATTTTAGCTGACCTATCACAACTATAAATTGTTTTAACACTAGCATTTCAGCAAAAAAATGGACATTCAGGAGAGTGGATTCAGAATTAGGACTGCCTGGTTTGCTTAACAAATACATGATTTGCTTAATGACCACCATAAAAATGGTTGGAAAATTGGGTCTGATCATATAGTGCCTCAACTTGCAAGTGCAATGACATATGACCAAAATTTCATCCCAGTTGTGATTGTAAATTGAGAACTACCTGTCTGCTAAAGGACATATGATTAGATTCAGAACAAGCAAGGTATAACTTTAAAAAATTGCAAACAGTCTGCCTGTTCTTCAATTTCATAGGAAAGGAAGTTTTGTTTAGTTTTTCCTATGCCTTGGAAAACAATTTCTGGATAATATTTTTTTCTCCTGAAATGATACTTTGCTAAAAGATTATTTTGAAAACTAAGGAAAAATTCCATTCATAGAATATTGAAAGTGTAATTTTAAGACCAAAGTAGATAGCTACTAGCTCATGAAAACTTTTAGTTCCTAAAAAAGGGTTGAAACTGGTCTGAAGCATGATAGTTGGGATCCCCTTTGGGCTTGCAGCCCAATGTTATATTCTTATTTTAATATATACTTTTCAGTGGAGTATAGGTGTAACATTTAATAATAAAAACTAGTAACTGAGCCAATCACACGCAGTGTATCTTTGTCAGTGAGGGAGAGAAAGAGATAGAAGAAATCTTTTTCCCAGTGGGATGTCTATGATTTGGCTTCAGATATTTAAGAGCTTGTTCATCATACTGTAAAATAAATTTGTATAATCCACTATCAGACAAGAAGAGATCTCTAGTGGGTGAGAGGCCCAGGGAGATTCATTTGGTTCATTGGAGCAGGTCACTGCTTGATGTGCAGGATTAAAAGACTGGCTAATTGAGTAGTGATACAAGTGTGTGCACTATAAGACAAAACAAAAAGCAGACTGTGTAGGAAATAATTGCCATTTTGAGAATCACATGGCTATTTTGTGTGGCAAGCCACAACCTTATTCTGTTGTGTTATGTGATTCTGAAATCTGACCTGAATAGATTTAGCAGCAGATTAAATCACTTAGGTGACTTTTTCCCCCCATTATATTATATTGGATCCATAGGTAAGGGCTGCCTCACTCACCTTGATGCAGCTAGATTGAATTCCAAAAATATCTGTCTATGGCAGGGGTGTCAAACTCGCGGCATCACGGCGGCATCATGTGACGTATCCGGATTTTTTCCCCTTTGCTAAACCGGGCGGGGGCGGGGCCAGCATGTGACGCATCCGGCCTGCGGGCTGCGAGTTTGACACCCCTGGTCTATGGAGTCTTTGGTGCTCTCTGAGCTTAGTGGGCTTCTTGAAGACGTTTTGTTGCCCAATTAGTGAACATCTTCAGTGCTAGATGGGAGCGGGGTTTTCTCTCTGTTTATA
The DNA here is from genome assembly GCA_003457575.1 of Thermophis baileyi. Taxonomy (NCBI): domain Eukaryota; kingdom Metazoa; phylum Chordata; class Lepidosauria; order Squamata; family Dipsadidae; genus Thermophis; species Thermophis baileyi. The sequence continues at coordinate 1,381,910 of QLTV01002149.1, forward strand.
TACAGTAGCTTGTCATATTAGTGTCACGGGGGTGTCTTTATCAGTAAGAGAAAATGGCTTATAAATTGTAGGATTGCAGGTTACCTCTATGCTTTGCCTTGCATATTGTTGAATTAGATAGGTGTGATAATACACTCATAAATATATTTACATACATATTATAATTTAACATTTTAATAAATATTGCTTTATTAGCCTATTATTGCACTAGAAACTTTCATGGACACCAAAAGGAATAATAAATGGAAAAAGATGGAGCTTTTATATATATAAAAAATCTTTGAGTCATTTACAGTTTCTGGCTAAGCTTGGTCACTAATAATAGGTGATAGGTATTTACAGTTCCCTTTTGCCTTTTTAGAGCCTTCTAAGAGCAGAGACCTGCCTGTCAACATTTTTTGTAGCCTACCAGTCCAGTTCCTTGAGCCAAGTTTGCACTAAATCAAGATACTTTGGGGGGCCTTAATGCTTTGTGTGAATTGAGCTATCTGTGCATTATTCAACAAATTATGTTGAATGTACAAATTATGTTGACTATGGTATATGACACCACTCACAGAAATAGAAAGATCAAGAAATCTATCTAGATCAGTGTGAAATTTCAGTCAGTGAATAGTTTGCTTTTTTCATCCTGTAACATTGATGTTTTATATGAAACATTTTTGGTAAATTGATACTTAAGTACCATAATATTATTTTGTACATGGCCAAATTTATTTGATTTATTTCTTGTTTCATTCAGGAGCTCAGGGCAATTTTCATAGTGCTCCTTCAATTTGTCCGTCCCCCCCCCCCGCAACAACCCTGTAAGTTATGTTGGGCTGAGAGGCAGTGATTGATCAAATTCATCCAGTTAGCTTTTTTTCTTGTGTATTTTGTGAATGCTAAAATGCTTATGTATGAATTTTGTTTGTTTGTTTTTCAGCTCCAGACCCTACTGCTGCTGTGCCTTATATGGCGGCAAAGTGCATAGACTTGCAGAAAGACCATCATAAGACCAAATGGTTTATACCGTGGGGACCTGACCAGTGTAATAAACTCAGAGACTTGGATGAAGCTGTGAACAGACAAATAGAAGCGAATAACATTGTGTTTGCCATTCACATACCACTTCCCAAGAATGAGATGAGTCCCTGGTTCCAATTTATTCTCTGCATTTTGCATATGGACATTGCTTTCAAGAGTAACAACCAAATTAGTAAGTAGCAAAAGGTGTTTCTAAGTTAATGAAAGTTAATGGAATAACTGTAAAATACCGTATTTTTCAGAGTATAAGATGCACCTTTTTACTCCCAAAAAGAGGGTGAAAACTTGGGTGCGTTTTATATACCGAATGTGGCCCCACCCAGCACCCCCACCCTTTGGCCTCTGCCTCCCAGCAATTTACCTCCTTGCAGCAAACAGTGCAGAGCCTGATTAGCAGAAGCAACTGATTATCGGCCTCCCGACCATCAGCTGAGAGGCTGCAGGCAGGCTGCTAAAATGAAAGTGAAACTAGAACTGCAAGGAGGCAAATTGCTGGGAGGCAGAGGCAGCATTTTATTTTCTTGTGCAAATCAGACTGCTGAAACTGGATGCAAGGAGGTAAGTCATTAACTATAAATGTCTATGGAATGTTCAAATTATTAGACTTATTTTTTCAAGACTGCTTTATTATTGTTCTAGCCAACTTAACAAAATGAAGTGTGACTACATTTAAGAAAACTTTCTGGCATTAGTATACTGCCATAATGTACATTTCTCCAATTCTTTGCTATTTCTATGGGTCAGGCACACATGCACAGAAATACACAGCAAACAGTGTATATCATCTGTACTGTTTTCTGTTTGCTGGGAGGCAGAGGCAGATTTTTTTCCCTTGTTTTCCTCCCCCAAAACTAAGGTGCGTCTTATACTCCGGTGCGTCTTATACTCCAAAAAATGCGGTAAATGGAATTGGAAATTAGTTAGTGTCCAAAATTTCAATGAAGAGTGACTATATTTCTGTCAAGCGCAGGAAATGAGCTAAAGTGGTTCAAATGAATACAGGTTTATTGCATGCTAACTTATTTTTTACAAGAATCTGAATTGCTAACAGTCAAAATGAATTGGCAGCCATTTTGGACTCTTGATAAGAGTAAATGGAATTCAAGGTGGACTGGACTTAGATCTCTTGGGGGCATGAAGGGACTGGAGAGTGATGACATGCTTGACCCCTCCCTCGGGCTCAGCCTGGTCATCTATAATTTCATTATAATGGTCCATATATAATCTGCCTTTTCAATCTCTTAGAAATGAGGAGGATATGGAAAATCCATTCCTATTGTCCAACCATCAGTATATACAGTAGTTAAAAATAACATGGGTATCTGGTAATATTAAAATATTTTTCCAAGTCAGATTAATATATGTAAAGTAAATTTGAAATACATTTTTTCAGTAAGTCATAGTTTAAATCTATTGAATTTTTTTCATACATTAACACTATCTCTCACTGTATAGATAAAATGGGGGTCTCCAGTTCTTTATTCCAGGCAATATTTAATATTTCCATATAGAATTAATTTATTGACAATAAGTATTTATAACAACTAATGGTGGGTTTTTAGTCTCATATCATTTAGTAATCATTTCTAATAAATACAGGTATTTATGACCTCGACCTATGAGCACAATTGAGCCCCAACTATATTTCTGTTGCTAAGCAAGACATTTGTTAATGAGTTCTGCCTCATTTTGACTTTTCTTTCCACAGTTGTTAAGTGAATTACTGAATTGTCAAGTTAGTAACATGGTTGTTAAGTAAATCTGACTTCCCCGTAACTTTGCTTTACAGAAGGTCACAAAACATGACCCCAAGACACTGCAACAGTCATAAATATGAGTCAGTTGCCAAGCATCTGAATTTATATCACGTGATCATAGGGATGCTGCAACGGTCATAAGTGTGAACAATGGTGATAAATTACTTCATTCAGTGCTGTTGTAACTTTGAACAGTCACTAAATGAATTGTTATAAGTCAAGGACTACCTATAAGGTGTCTCTGCAACAGAAATGCCACTGATTCAAATCAATATGTGACAGAAATTGTAAAATATTGCCAGTTTTTAAAAAAATGTATTTTCTCTATAACATAGAATATAATTAAAAACTGTCAAGTCCTTTATGCTCTCTGAGCTTGGTTATTTGTTTGCATTTGTAGCATCATCAGCACCATGGGCTTCACAGTTCAACCCTGTTATATTCTCTTCAATTGGAGTAATAAAACCTCATTATCATTCAATAAATCACAGTATCAATTCAAATGACCCAAATAACAGATTTTTTTTTTAATTTTAACTGGCTTATCCCATAATATCAGTTTAACATAAGCAAATGATAAAAGTGGGTTTTCCACAAACAGTACTTTATAATCTTTGAATTGACGTAATGGTGTTAGAAGCTAATATTCTATCCAATTAACTAAATATATAAATATTCCAAGTAGAGTTTATAGTAAATGAAGCCTTTCAAGATTTAGTACTAGTAAAACAATATGCATAGTGATTTAACTTAAGATTTACATACATACATACATCCCATCTTTGTCTTAACAATTGCATATTTTTCCAGGAATATATGAAACATTAAAGAACTACACATGATAATATAGGTTAAAATTCAACAGCTACTTTAATTTCAAATTAATTCAGTTCAGCAAGCACTGAGAGTCTTGTGGGATTTTCTTTTAAAACTTGCAAGGAATATGTGGGTGCCAGAGAGATTAATTAGGATAATAATTGTTTAAAAATCGATAGTTTGCAACTAATTTCCAACTAGTTTCCAAATTCATCTGATATCGGAAGTTTTCCTTTCTGACTGATTTTGTTCTTGCAGTCAATAGCCATGAAGGTGAAAGTCATTTGAGATCATTCTTGGCTTGCTTTTCCTCTCTAATTTGAGTGAATATATTTCTGCCTTGCCTTTGCCATTTCTAGATGGCAAATGAAAGTATCAGTTGGCCTGATTCCAAGCCAGAATTTATTCTTAACAGCCTTTTTATTTTGTAGGCTTTAATCATCATCCAGTATGTTGCTTTTCCTAAGCCTTATCCTTTACTAATTTGCATTAACATTAGGTAATAGTTGGCAGTCAGTTTGATTGTTTGAAAATGGCTTTAGCTTTTTATCTTAACTATAGAAATTTAACATTGTCTGTACTCAGTACTGGCCAGGAAATGCTTGGTTATTATGTAATTTCCATTCTTGAAGATGTACTGTAGACATTGACAGGCATTCACCAGCATATCTATAGAGCTATAGTAGAAAGGGGATTTGGACTTGATGTAAACCCTGGCTCCTGTATTCTCAACTAGCCCAATTGAAAAAAGTCCATGCTGCTGACTGCTCGCAAAACTCCCATAGAGGGTATTTTTTAGGTCAAGCTTCCCCATCATAGGAGCTCTCTAAGGACATATGTCATTTGGAAGATTTAAGAGGATACCAAGTTGTGGCTTCAAGATCTATTGTATTCATTTATTTATGAAATTTATATGCTGCTTCAGTCTTGAAGGACATATAAGCGGTACACAAGTGTCAACTGACACAACCAATGTAAATAATACAAAATGCAATAAGATCTAAGAAATTGTATCAATCCCTTTTGGCTATGACCTCCATCTGCTTTTTCACCAAGAGCTATGAATCAAGGATGATATCCAAACTCTTGGTCTATTCTCGGGGAGAGAACACAACCCAATTAAAATCCAAAGATCATATCATCCCAGAATCAGAAGGTTTCTGAATCTTGGTTCATTTGACCTTGTTTTTCCACTCTAGATCCTGACAGCATTCAGGACAGGAATTCTACCACATTCCCATTTGGCCTGGATTGGAAATACATAACTACGTTACAGAATAACAGAGTTAGAAGGGACCTTGGAGGTCTTCTAGTCCAACTCCCTGCTCAGGCGGGAAACCCTATACCATTTCAGGCAACTGGTTGTCCAATCTCTTCTTAAAAACTTCCAGTGTTGGAGCATTCACAACTTCTGGAGGCATGTTGTTCCATTGATTAATTGTTCTAACTGTCAGGAAACAACCTCTTAGTTCTAGGTTGCCTTTCTCCGTGATTAGTTTCCATCCATTGCTTCTTGTCCTGCCCTCAGGTGCTTTGGAGAATAGCTTGACTATTCTCCAAAGCACCTGAAGGCAGGACAAGAAGCAATGGAAGGAAACTAATCAAGGAGAGAAGCAACCTAGAGGACTAAGGATAAATTTCCTGACAGTTAGAACAATTAATCAGTGGAACAACTTACCTCCAGAAGCTGTGGATGTTCCAACACTGGAGGTTTTTAAGAAGAGATTGGACAACCATTTGTCTGAAATGGTATAGGGCAGTGATGGTTAACCTTTTTGCTGTCGCGTGCCAAGAGCGGGGGGGACTGCGCGTGTGCGTGCCCACACCCATAATTCAATGTGCCCCGCACATGTGTGCGTGACCCCCTGCGCTCCCCCACTTTTGGCACGCGATGGCATGGTGGGTTTTTTTGCCCTCCCCAGGCTCCAGAGGCTTTCTAGGAGCCTGGGGAGGGCGAAAACAGCCTTCCCCTCCCCCCCGGAGGCCCTCCAGAGGCTGGAAACAGCCCATTTCCCGACTTCCGGTGGACCCGGAAGTCCCATTTTTCGCCCTCCCCAGCCTCCAGAGGCTTTCCTGGAAGCTGGGGAGGGCGAAAACTGCCTCCCCCACCCCCCCAGAGGCCCTCCGGAGGCCAGAAACGCCCTCCCAGAGCCTCTACACAAGCCCTTTATTTACCTCAAAATGGGCCATGGAGACTCCTGGGAGGGGAGGGGGGCATGGCCAGCCGAAAATCAGCTGGCTAGCGCGTGCATGCGCGCTGGAGCTGATCTATGGCAATGGCTCCCGTGCCGGCAGATATGGCTCCACGTGCTACCTATGGTACGCGTGCCATAGGTTCACCATCACGGGTATAGGGTTTCCTGCCTGTGCAGGGGGTTGGACCAGAACTCTGTTATTACAACACTTCGTTTTTTGTACCTGTAAATTCTTCATAATTACAACTTAAATATGTTAATGTGTGAGTCAAGTTGAAAGTTGACAGATTTCCAAAGCAGAAATTTATTTGGATTTATCATAGATTTTAAATGATTCTAATTGTTAATTTTATATTTCTGATGTACTTTTGTTACCGTGCTGTGAATTGGCTTGGGATGCATTTAAAAAAAATATAAAAGGAAAGTGTGCATATTTATGTAAATACCCTAGTTTACATAACATGTATATAGGCTGCCTAATTTTGATGATTTGACTATGATAACTAAAATTAAATGAGCTTTTTTTTTTTTTTTTTAGCCAAACCATCTACTAGAATACTTTTAGGAAATAAATATTAAATACAATGTTTTTCTCTGATAGGACTGAAATTTTTGTTCCGGGATAGTTGTATTAGCAATATGTGAGTTCACTTTTTTTTTTTTTACATAATTCAGTAGTCTTCTAATTTTAGTAAGATTCAAGAGGAGCCAGAGGATGCATACAGATTCTGTTATCTATAAGGCTGTACAACATTCTTTGCATTCCTGTATCTGCTTTTTCTCCCTAATCCTTTACTAACTTGGCTTTCAATACATTCTCTCATTTTTTTTTTCTATTCTTAGGCAATGCAATCAGAAACCTAGTCCTAAAATATCTGCCATAATTTTTTGCTTCCAATTGTTTCCTGGTGGGCAGAGTTATTTTGGCATTTGACATTAAGATTTGGAGAGGGTGTGTATAGGAACATATAACATTCCTGGGGGACACCAATGGAATAAAAATGGGTTCACTGACTCACTTACGTGACTCAGTCCACTTGCTTCCTTTGGCCAGTACCCCTGGGCTGATTTGAGTCACAAAATGAACATGATGGGAAACTAAAGTCACCAATCTACCTAAATTTAATTCCTGGGTTTTGTTTATTTTGCATAGTGCTGAAATTCAGCAATGATGTGAGTAATAATGTTAAGTCCTTATAAAATCATCATTTAATGAGCAGACTTTTTTGATGGTGACCTAGAATCCAATTCTTGGTAGGATTTCTTCAAAAATATTGGGGTGGATGGGCGGGTGTGTTCCAGATAATGCAAATTCTAAAATACATCTTACAAGCTGTTTGTGACCTTGAAGAGTGCTGTGCTTTTCTTTCCCCTGGATATTATTTATTATGCAGGCTTATGGAAATTAAGTCTTTCTTCTGGCTAAATATTGTATTTCACTTAACTACTGCTATGAATAAAATTAGTGTAATATTTAAATGCATGAATCAATTATCTTTGTGAAAGCATTAGATTGACACAAAGAAAAAGATTGTTCAGCAGAATATTTTTCCCCCTCCTTTTTAAGTATTAAGCAGAAGAATTGAACAACTTCTTGAAATGAAGCCAGGTCATTGTGAGAGCTTGTTTTGGCAAGGTCAGAAGCAAATTGCTTAAGACCCAGGTAGTCTGTTACAGTATTGTAATAAGACATAAATAGAAATTGTTCCTACTGCCCCAAAGTGGGAAGCTATACCTCATGAGCAGGAGAAAGAGGCCCTAGAATTGAACCTTGATTTTACTATAAATATTGTATTTTACATTTGGCAATTGCTGGAATTTCTTTCTTTCTTTCTTTCTTTCTTTCTTTTTTCTTTCTTTCTTTCTTTCTTCCTTCCTTCCTTCCTTCCTTCCTTCCTTCCTTCCTTCCTTGATGCCCAACTCACTAACTCCAAGCGTCGTACGTCATTATCTCTGCAGTCTTTGTCAATACAATTCTTTAAAAAAAAAAAAACTGGAGGAAACCACTTATCTCATAGAAGTGACTAACATCTAATTTTAAATAGTGGTAACTGTTGAACATTTGGGAGCCTCTTTTATTTTCTTATTTTGAGGTCACCAAACTGATTTCAGTTTTCGTTCTGATGCAGCACCAAGTCACATTTTGCACAAATCCCACGAAACAAATACACTGTGTGAAAAATATTGACTGTCTTCCAGCAATAACACAGCTGCTGAAAGAGCTTAGTCATCCAGGCAGTGGATGGAATTCTGAAAGGAAATACTTGTATGCAGGAACCTGACATTTGACTAGATGGGACCATGAAGCAGAACTAAAGTGGGGAGAAGTGCTAGAGAAACTAAAGGGAGAATCCCAATTTTCTACAAAAGAAATCCCCTATTTGGGCATGGCTCAAAAAGAATAATTCCAAAACAAGATTGTAAAATGTTTGGAAAGTTTTCTTTTCAAGGAATAAAGACTTTAGCGTTCTTTTATTCATTATTTCTGTAATTGTATTTTCAGTATTTCCAATTTTCTTGCTTCAATAATTTAGACTAAATTCAGAGGGCAGTTTGCTATTTTACATGGGGTTTGCTTTGTGAGAATTGACTGTCGTGATTGTACATGTCTGGAATTGCAGAGTCACTTTCTGTTACTTATTTAATCTAGCATCCCAGATTTCTATTATAGTGTCTCAAATATTGTTGATGCTAAGAACAAAAACAACAAAATCACACAACAGAGGCTTGCGCATCTATTCTATGCCCTTCATTTACTATTTAAAGAAAGAAATGAAGGGACGGGAACTGGAAAATTATAATTAAATTATGAAAGACATGTAGCCTTCTCTACCAAAGCAGAGTATCCAACTAATGGTGTTAGTCACCTATCTATTCTGCTTGGAGCAGACCTCAGTTGTAAGACTAATCTGTTCTGGCATCCAGTTTAAAAAAAGAATATTGATAAGATACATATAGATATAAATATATACACTGTACATACATATATGTTCTATCTAGAGAGACTATTACTTATTTTGTAACATCAGAGGATAAGATGCCAGGATGTTTACCAGCAAAACTATTTAGAAGCAAATATAGGAAGAGATTCCTGACAACACCGATATTTTCAAATCTAACAGAAGAGATAGCTTCCTAACTTAGGTTTAAGCCGTGTCTGGATGGCCACTTCCCAGAAAGAGGGTTAGATTTTCTGGGCAGGGGAATTGATCAAATGATGTTTCAGATACCACCCAGATCTCTTTATTGTGTACTGATTTGTGGGTAAATTTTCTTTGCATTTAGAAGTCACATTTATGCAGAAATATTGAAAATTCAAAAGGGCTCACACACTTTTACGTGCCACTAAAAGTGTGCACAATAAAACAAAATGGATGAACTTTAATGTAGGAACTTGCATTTAAATCTGAACTATACAGTTTGTGCCTATTGCAAAATAGAAAAGTAACTGGAAAAGGGTGGTGCGCCCATAGAAAAAAGAAACACCTTCAAGTACTTTATAAATAGCTCGTCTGAACCACAAAGCCCTTCTTCCACACCCGTTCCCAGCATTCTAGATGAGCGTCTCTCCATGTAATCCCAATAAAATTATAACTCTGGAATGGTAACAGATGTGTAGAAAAGAAGAGCTTCAGAGAAGTTCTTACTCAAATGCAGACCGGAAATAAACATTGTGAATGATACGACACCGTTATTTTATGCTGTTTTTAGTGCATAAAAGTACCTAAGTGGAGCTGAGATTCTCAGTAAGTAGAGAGAAATACAGAGATAACCTTGAAGGAGAAATTCAAACACCGTAAAGCTTAGCCCTGGAAGACAGGAGGGAGTGAAAATGAAACTTGCTCTTACATCAAACTCTCTTTGATATAAGAGGGGGAAGACAAAAAATCATCAGGTTTTCAAAACTCTGTTACTACACCCTTCAACAATAGAGTTCCAGTAGTTTTTGTGGTGTCCAATTCCTGACCAAGCCTATCTTGAAGGGCTCGCATCAATTTCCTCTATTCTTTATTTAGGCAGGAATTAACCCTTGCCTTTGATCATGGAGAGGGCATCAGATTCTTGAGCAGAACAGTTTGCTCAAGCACTGTTGCTGTCAGTTTGGACATCTTCCATGCCAATAAAAAAGGTGGAACATTTGCTGCGTTGACAATAATTGCCCAGCAGACCATTGCTGGGTGACTAATTCCTTTTTTGGGAAGAACCACCTTGTAGCGTTACCACCTGGTTGCTGTGAACAGTTAGTACAACATTTTGCCAATAAAGCCACTTAACATGAATCTTGATTCTACTTAGCAATAGCACTTAGACTTATATACCACTTCACAGTGCTTTACAGCCCTCTCTAAGCGGTTTACAGAGTCAGCCTCTTGCCCCCAACAATCTGGCTCCTCATTTTACCAACCTCGGAAAGTGGGAAGGCTGAGTCAACCTTAAGTCGGTGGGCTCCTACTTGTGTCTTTAGACACTGGACACTGTCTAGGGTTTTGTTGTTTTACCTATAATCTCTCCGGACGTAGACATTGCAGTAGTCTAAGTGGGTAGTGATGGTATTGTAGTAAGGTATTCACATCCCAGTTAAGGCTGCAAATGGCACCTTGGCATCCTCCTCTGATTCCTCTGCAATCCTTTTCTGAATGAAACTCCATTCAAAGGAATTACTGGGACCATAGGAAAGTCCTGATGTACAAATCAATGTTCTGCCTTGCTGGGATTCAGTTGAGGCCTATTCTGTCCCACCCAGATCCTCATAGCTTCCAGGCACTGGGACAAAACTTTGACAGTATCTCCAGCATTGTCCAAAATCATGATGTAAAACTCTTAACCAAATCCCATGTCCCAATTACCACCTGCTTAGCTTACTGCAATGTGCTGTACACATAGAGCTATGTTTAAAGTCTACCTGGAAGGGCAGATTGCAGTGATCTACGTGCTCAGCAGCAGTTCTCAGTGGGATCGTATTATATCTGAATTGCAGGCCCTACATTGGCTGTCTAATACATTTGTGCTGTTTAAACACTGGATAAACAAATGTTTTATCATCTGACAAAAATTTAAAAATAAATAAGTGATTAAATAAAATGAAAAATAAATACAAATTAAAAAAATAATTAAAATAATAAATTAATTAATTAGAAAAAGAACAAAGAAACAAAAACTCAAAGGCAGACTCAATGGGTCTTTTTCTGTCATCAGTTTTCTATGTTTCTGTCTTTAACCTGTAAAGCTCTTTATAATTTTACTCCAAGTCACTTTCAGGACCACATCTCTCCACTGGAGTCAGCCCTATAGATTCAGTCGTACTAACTAGAAGAAACAGCTAGTAAATCCTGATTTTCAGAAGATCAGGCAGGTTGAAGCCTGGAAACCAGGCCTCTAGAATTATCCTCCTGTTGGAGGTTCAGTAGACTCTGACATGATACACATTCTGGAGAAAGTTAAAAATAGGAATCTTCTAATGGGCATTTGAAGTGTGGTATCATCTAATAGTAGTAATGGGTTCTTTTATTTATTGTGATTTTTCTATTATAAATTTTGTGTCAAAACTTTTTTGGCAAGCTGCTGAGAGTGATTAGACTGCAGCAGGATATACATTTGATAAATAATTTTATGTAGATCATTATTGATGGTATGGAGTAATATTGGTCTTGCTTGAAAATGTATTTTGTTAACCTAATCCAAGCAGTACTGGTTTTATATAGATTGTCAGTGACACACTGTAATTTTAAGCAAAGCACAGGTGTTCATAAAGATGTGCCACCCATGGGAAAAAAAATCTGGAAAGTAAGTGAAGGGAGTGGGATGAGATTTTTAGCTACACCAAGGAAGATGTAAACTATAATACAATGCACAAAAGGAATTGTCACACTGCTCTTCGTCATGGCACGAGGGGCAAGGAATATCTAGAGTTACCAGTCAATCAGTATTTGGGGCAGCCAAAAGTAATTGCTCTGATTTTGCCATAAAAATATTATTTGACACATTTAACATGTTGTATCCTGCTGTTTTTGCAGGAGAAAATGCAAAAGTTAGTCTTGATGTGCACTTAGGATATCGTGATGATACAGTCAGTGAGTGGACAGAAATGGCACATGCAGTAGAAACCCGAAAGCTCAACTGTACATTTGGTGCTCCAAAAGTAAGTTCTTTGTGGTTCTGTTCTGTTTTAATACACTTGTCCTAGTAAAATGCAAAATCTTTTGTATTGTTTGCTTTCAAATGGACTGAATTAATTCTGCCAAGGATACAGCATAGTTGGAGACTGTCCTAAGATTTCCAACTTTAATTAAAGTATCTTGAGAAGTTTAAGAACTTTAAATTATAAATATAAATTTATACAGAAATATAAATAAATTGTAAGGAGGCTTGTTTCTGAAACTGTGTACTTTACTATTAACCTACTAGGACTAGTAAGTCTATATTAGTAATGGTTTTATTGATAACCCAGCACTTGAAAACTAATAAAACTTTTACTCCACCAGTGTTTTTCACAATCACAACCAAGAATCATTTGCCACACTACAGATGTTCATACATTCCCCCCTCCCTTGCCTATAAAAGTATTTCAGTATGTGGACTACAGTATAGCATAGCTAGTGGAAAGCATTAACATTATGAATTATTTCACACTTCCAGGTTTGGCTAAACAAATGTTATAGTTTGGCTTTAGTAAGATGTAAGTTTCAATGTTCTTTTTATTTTATTTTTTTGCTATATTTAATTATACTTACTTTGAACTTAATGATATAACTAAATATCGTCTTTAGTTACTTTGACAGCCAATTTTGCTGGGACAACATATAACTGTAAAGTTGGGGTTAGGGTTAGAGGAGAAAATGTTTGCCATTTCAGGAAAAGTATGCATTTTTGTGAACTTGTCCCATTAAGCTGAAAGTCACATAAAGAAAAACTACACAATCGTTTATTTGTCCTTAGCTTGGTGTTAAATATGAACCTATCCCAAGAAAACAGTTACAATTTCCAAAATACAGTGTATATGTTCATACATTATAAAGGAAGAACAGTTTTATGAGTGGATATGTTCGATCTTTATAGCACTGTTTTCTTGTCTGGTTTTTCAATAGACTGTAGAGCACGAAGGGAAGTTTTACGATTGTGACTTTCTCCCATTCATGGAGATTGGAACCGTAGCTCACAAATACTATCTTCTCAACATTCGTCTTCCTGTGAATGAAAAGGCAGGTATTAATGTAGGAATTGGTGAAATAAAGGATATCCGTTTAGTGGTAAGTATCTGTTAATATTTTTTTATACTAATTTCCTTCTCCGTATAAGCATACACATAAGCTGCAAGCCTAACAGAATCCAAACATCTGTATTTATTTCACATATTTGTTGAGATATTCTGAACTTCTGAATATGGAATTAATTGTGCTTACTATTTTATTCTACATTCTTTGTGGTTAGATTCCACTAGAAAGAAACCAGATTAAAAATGTGGACAATAGAATTCGTTTCAATAAGTTAGCCTGGAAATGAGCATATGATGCTCCTTACCATTCAAAAGAAGCATTTGGAAACCCAAATTCCACAGTGTTTTAAAATCTTCTTAACTAATTTGACTAGTAGGTTTGGTAGCTGGGGAAGTAGAATCAGAACAGAATTGGCATGTAATTATTTGGGATGTTTTATATTGATTACAGGATCTTATGCAGCTGAGACACTCTGCTAACTATAAAGCAAACAAAAATAGTTGTTGTCTCCCACCTCCTATAATTACTTTTTAAAACACAGAATTAATTGCATAATCTTTGGGGTGGGGGGGAAAGAAGAAGAAAAGAATATGATAATTCAGTGGTTGGAAATGTGGAATGTTGTCCCAATACATAGTTTCCAGGTTCCCTGCAGATTTTTCCCCTTTGATGCCTCTTCAGCCATTATGCTTCTTTGGGCCCATGAAATTAACTAAGTTTTCACTTGCTCTGCTGGTAATCGCTTCCTCAATGCCTCCAGGAGCAAGCAGCCATTTTGCTAGACTATCAGCACCTGTCTGTCACCTGACTTTGAATTACATTTTGCAGACAGAGCAAGAGCAATACTGCTTTCTTTTCTTCATCTTCCAAGAAGCTAAACTAAGAGAATATGGGATATGATAAAAGGGGCATACTTAAATTGCATTTTTATTTATTTTCTTTACATAAAATTACAAAAAGTGACTAGTCTCGTTTAAATCCAAATAGCAATTTATGTGGCTTTTTCTTTGAGGACAATTCAGAAGCTAGTGGAGAATACTAGCACTCTTCTGAAACCAAATAACGTCAGTCCTAAAAATTGCGCTGAAATTTATTTGTTTTTTTTATTATTATTATTTTATTATGCAATTTTCTTTGTTATATATAAAATTTCCATATTCACAAAAGCAGTGTACTGTCTGGGTACAATCTCTTTGAAATACACATAATAGATCTTATACATACAATAATTATGACTTCTTCTCAAAATCCATTCGCCATGGTCTTCGCTTATCCTTATTAAACATTTTCCGTTGTTTAATTAAATGCTCTGTTCAGTTTTGTCTATAATCAATCAATAATATCCAACATTATAAACATCATGTAAACATCACATTTATAACCATTATCCTCCAAGTCTATTAATCATGTTTAACTTATTCTAATTATTCACTATTCATTATTTAATTACAATTACTTCATCTTTGTTTACATATCTTCCTTGATTCTAAATTTCTAACTTCTGCTTTTATTTTCTAACCATTAATAAAATAGTTCCCAAGTTAAAAAGTAACATTTTCCCCATTTCTAGTTACTACCTCTATACTAATTTTTAATAGAACAACTCCTATATTAAACAGTATTCTACATCTATCCCTCATCTCTTGCCCGTTTTCGTATCTCATCTCTTATTGACTTCTTGGCACATCTCCCTTACTCCTCCCTTGGGGTCTTATATCTTCTTATATCATTCATGTTTGATCTAAGTATTTCATCTGTCTCTATTGCTTCTTCACTCTGTTGAGCCTTCAGTAGACCTTTCAATGATCCTTTCCTCACCTCAGGGGTGTCTTTCCATGTATCCTCTTCTGTTTTTTGAAATTTATTTGTTATTAGTCAAATTTCAAACTTAGCAGCTTAAGGCCCTAATACTTAAAAGAGACTCTAAGGGTGCCCTTCTTAACATCCCACCTCTGGCAAAAGCTTTCTTGATTTCAGCACCCTGCTTTTAGAAGACCTTTTGCCTTGAGGTCCATTTGACATTCCAACATTACCAGCTTTTGACACCAGATAAATGTTTGATTATTATTATTTTTTTTACTCTTCTGTTTACAACTTTCCCATGTCTTATGTTCCCCAAGTACAACTCATCTCTGCTACTGTGATTGTATAGTGCATATTTTAATATAAACAGTGTGTTTATATTATTTATCTTCGTTGTTTTAACCTGTTTTTTATAAGATCTTCTGGATAAGTGGGAAGGCTATGGCAGTTTAAACAAATGAAGCATTGGAAGACTAGGATTGGTATTAGCAATGTGAAGAAAAGCAGCACTGAAACTTAAGTTCACTTTCAGGGTATCCATCAAAATGGAGGCTTCACAAAAGTCTGGTTTGCCATGAAAACATTCCTTACACCCAGCATTTTCATCATCATGGTTTGGTATTGGAGACGGATTATGCAGATGACACGGTCACCTGTGCTCCTGGAAAAGTAAGCAATGATCATGAAAGTTCTGTCTGTTTTTTGAAAGAGGAGACCAAATCTTGTGTAGTTGTTGTTGGAATGGCAGTCATTGCTCCCCCTTGAGGAGCCCATGCTACCAAGTTATTCTACAGCTCTGTTAAATCAAGATTGGCTAATCTACAGCATAACATATAATAAAGTAGGTAGGGATAGCCTGGTGTCCTCTAGATGTCTTGGACTGTAACTGTCTTGAGTTCTAATGTTAAAGAATTCTGGTGCTAGTAATCTTAAGACATCTGGAAGATCCCTGTATTGAAGCATATTCTCCCTCTATTCACTTCCTAAATTTGGCGGTACACTATTTTATCTGCATCTTGTAGAACAACTAAAACAGCTTTCTCCCAACCTGGTGACTGATCCTTGTTTTCCCAACATACTGTACTTGAAAAATAACAAATCTGTCTTATAGCATTCAAAATGTTATCATGTTATAGATTCATCTACTTGCCATAACTATGGCTGATAACAAATTTACCAGCTGTGAACAGATGCACTGAGGCACTAATTTCTTTTTCAGGTAGACTTTACTAACTAAAGTTAAGGTGAACTTTTCATGTGAATTCAGAGAAATGTTTTAAAACAGGGCTGTCAAACTCGCGGCCTGCAGGCTGGATGTGTCACGCGCTGGCCATGCCCAGTTTAGCCAAGGGGGGGGGAAAGTCCTGATATGTCACATGATGTCGCTGTGATGACGTGAGTTTGACACCCCTGTTTTAAAAACTGAGTCAACTTGATACCATTGCTAGAATTGTCCTAGATAGGTAGACAGACAGACAAACATATAGTCAGGAAGAATATTGGGTGTGTCTGTCTCATCCCTGGTACCTCTATATTTTGTGGTGGTGTGCAGCTTCCATCAGTGCAAAGCCTGTATCAGCCTTTGTAGCATGTCAAGTAGGTGGAGCCAGGGGTCATTTTAGGAGGCATTTACCTGAATATTACATAAAGCTTATTGGAACAACTGATGAAAGTGGAAGAGTTATTTTTGAAAACATTACTATTTGTTTCAGGATAATCTTTACCCTTGGAATCTCTATGACTTTCATAAACATTCCAGTAGAGTGGTTTTCTATTGGTTTTGACTGGACCTGGATGCTGCTTTTTGGAGATATTCGTCAAGGGATCTTCTATGCTATGCTCTTGTCTTTTTGGATCATCTTCTGTGGAGAGCATATGATGGTAGGTGCTCTCACATGAGCTTGTGAATATACTATTCTAGGATTTCCCCCCCCATTGTCCGTTGTTATATATTTTAGAGTTTGTTTTCATTCTGCAAAGCAATTCCCCACTTTCTAGCACTCCCATTATTCTCAGAAAATAAGCCATAAATTGAGCTGGGTGGGGATTATGAGAACCATAGTCTATTACAGCTGGAAGTTATGAACATAGGAAGGGCTTTATTATCAAAACGAATGTCAAATTAATAATTTCTTAGTGGAATAAGGTTTTATATAAAAGAGAGTGCTGGAAAATGAGACTCAAGATCCTATCATTTTTATACTGTTTGGATCAACCTTAGCTGTAATTGGCTAAAGCTGACAGAAAAGTTTTACCCTTGTATTTTCTTCTGGGAATTAACATGTACAGGGTTGTTGGGGATGGGGAGTCATTCCATAGTCTTATTTAGCTTTACTAAAGCATGACCGTTTACATTTTATGGTAAGACATGTCCATGTCTTGACCGCTGTTCTAATATAAAGTATGATTTCAGAATACAAATCCTTTGCTACAGTTCCCATTCTAATTATACCTGCAAAATCAATATATTTTACTTTTGTCTCATCTAATAATGATTTTATTAGCTTCTTATTTAATCTGTTTTAGGATCAGAATGAACGAAATCGTTTCGCAGCCTACTGGAAACAAGTTGGACCAATAGCTGTAGGCGCTTTCTGTTTGTTTGCCTTTGACATGTGTGAGAGGTAATTAGAATGCCTTCTTTTTCATAGCTTTTGTAACTTAGCTTTACTGTGGATATTGTTATTTTTTTTAAAAAAATGTGTACAGATAGTCCTCAACATACGACCATAATAGAGCCTGCCCATTACAGTCATAAAATAATACATTTTGTTTCTTTTGTACAAAGAAAATGTTTGTAAAAAAGAAAATACATTTTCAAACTTGTTGGATAGTACTAAAGAGAGTAGTACCCAGCCTAAAAATCTTTTTCTTCCCATAAGTAAATGTAAACATCATAGTAACCTTCTCTTCTGTTGTAACACCAATAAGCTTTGAATAAGAGCAGAGAAGCACAGGATTGTATCATATCTCATCACACATTTTGTTATTGCAAGTTAGAGAAGAGAGGAAAAGGGTAGAGACTTATAGTTATTATATTTTTCTGGTTCATTGTTTCTGGTAGTATATAGTTCCTCCCCAGGTTGTTTCATACAAATAAACCCCCCCCAAAAAAGGATTTGAATCAAGCTAATAATAAAACTATTCTTTTATTTTTATCTGCAATGTGAATAGCATTGGAAATAGACAGTTGAGCATTTCTGGTTCTGTGTAGTGAAATATACTTTTTAAAGCAATTAAAAGAACGTCACTCCTCCCTTTCATAAAGCTCACAATACCAATAGCAGTTAGACTTATATACCGCTTCATAGTGCTTTACAGCCCTCTCTAAGCGGTTTACAGAGTTAGCATATTGCCCCCAACAATCTGGGTCCTCATTTTACCCACCTCAGAAGGATGGAAGGCTGAGTCAACCTTGAGCCGGTGAGATTTGAACCGCCGAACTGCAGCTAGCAGTCAGCTGAAGTAGCCTGCAGTGCTGCACTCTAACCACTGCGCCTCAAGGGCTCTTTAGACATTGTTCCTCTAGTCTTCCCAAATAGTTCATTATTTTTACACATGCTGTATGTATAATTTGATCTACTGATTTTCTTTTCCAGAGGAGTACAATTAAAAAATCCATTCTATAGTATCTGGGCTACAGATGTTGGCACAGAGTTGGCTGTATCCTTTGCATTTTACTTCATTCAGAACCATTTGTTATCTTCTGTGTTCTGCCCCAAAGCCTCTGAAATTTGGGAAGGTGACGCTAATAAGCTGATAGGGATTTTTTTTCATTTAAACTTCATGTAGAGTTTAAGCATCCTTTGAAATGGTTTCATGAATTTAAGGTAATGCATACACATGAGGATGTTCTTCTTCAAAGTTTACTTTCTGTGGATGTCATTCGAGCAAATATGCGTAACATTGATTCAAGGCTGCATTACTTTTCCTCCTTTACCATCATGGCATAGGATTGACCTTGGGTTTATACCTTTCCAGATTCAGACATTAGGAAATGGAAGCTGAAATCACCCAACACCAAATGATGAGGGGTAGACTCCAATGCTTGGGTAGGATCCCCAAACTCTCTCCATGATCCAACAGAACACATAAACATTTAAGACCAATATCGCACAGGTAGATGTGATGGTCATAGGCAATTCTATAGATCAGTGCTTCCACCTGCTGGTTTGACATCAAGGTTGCTATAAGTCATGAAATCCAGAAAGGCAGAATTCTATGAGGGTGACATTGTGCCCTCCCTCATGTCCCCGATCTTTACTACTTGAAAAGTTCACTTTCCCCATCAATATCAATATTACAACATGGGATATCGGGCTCAACCACAACCTCCCTTTATCCCCTTAAACACGTTCCTCTCCTTGCTCAGAAGGTCAGCAGTCTGATAAAGGTGCACACACCAGCCTTTTCTCCTATCTCCCACACCCATCAAAGTATCTATTTACTAAATTCATACAGTGGCAGGAGCCATCCCTGAATACTATAGATAGTACTTGCTTAATAACTGCCATGTATAGTAACTGTTTGAAGTTATGATGGTGCTGAAAAAATAATTTTACGACCAGTCCTCATACTTACGACTGTCTCAACATCACCGTGGTCACATGATTGACATTCAGGTACTTTGCAGCCAGCAGGCATTATAATTTATCACTGTCCCCATGGTAACGTGATTGCATTTGCATGCTTTACAGCTGATCAAGTCAACGGCGAAGCCAGCAGTAAAACCACAAGTTGTGGTATGATGTCTCGCTTAATGTCCTGCTTGACAACCACAGGAACTACCTGCAGTCATAGAAGAATATTTTCTCCAGCCAGCGTGGCTTAATTCTTTCACTTTCAACAGGGCCATTCTCAAGCACCCCATCTCTTATCCTGAATGCGATCCAAAGCCAGATACATACTAGTACATGCAAACACAAATTTTATTCTCAAAGTGATATAACTGTTCCGGTTAGGACACTGGCACCCCTGAAGGTGGTCCTATCTGACCTACCCTCTCACATATCAGGATTTAGCTGGCCATTCTTCCCTTCAACACCAGTGCCTCCCCAAATCTCACCACTCTTCTGTCAGCAGCTGGCCAGTTCCCTTCCTCCAATCCTCCATTGTCAACCTTGGTGAAGGAGAGCCCGAGATCTCCATTCCGCATCTCCTCTTCTGAGTTTCTTTGCCATTAATGCTCAATGTGAAGCTGATGAAATAATGCTAAGTTACAAGGTCATGGCAGTTCAAACCTCTTAACAAGCGTTTTCTGATGTTTCAGGGTAGTTAGTTGCTTTTTTTGCCCAGGATTTTTGTATGGAACACAAATGTTAGGACTCCTTGTTTTAGCCTATGTATTTATTTATTTAAATTTATTGGCTGCCCAACTCCAGTGAACTATGAGGGGTGTAGAAAACTAGAAAAACAACAACATAAAAACAGCTGAAAACATAACTTCAGACAGACAGACCAGACTAAAATGACTCAATAAACTACACAACACAAAATAATGACCTTAAACAAATAACAAGCATCAATCCCAGGCCTGGGATCAATGGAAGGTTTCCAAAGTTTCCGTCTTTATCTGGGGGAGGCATAGCAGAGAAGATACACTACCTAGGACTTACAAGATATTGCTTAATGGAGGGGACCTGGAGCACACCCACTTGGCTGGAATATACTGGGTGGGCAGAAATGATTGGAGACATTAATAACACGATGAGCTTGCTGAACAGCAGCATATTTGTTATGGGCTAACTTCCAAGTTTATTTTAGCAAACATCAAGTGTGACAAATGCAACATTTCTTACTGTGCTTGTATTTAAGAGCAGAATAGGATTTTGCAAGCAAGATGCCAAATGAACTACCTACTGCTATTTCTGCCTTTACTGGTTCCCTTAACTTTACCACTTAAGATGGCATTTATTATTGTTGCCGGAATCTGCCTCTGCCTCTACTTCTTGTTCCTGTGTTTTATGGTATTTCAAGTGTTCAGAAATATCAGTGGCAAACAATCCAGCCTGCCATCAATGAGTAAAGCCCGCAGGCTTCATTATGAGGTAAGGAATCTATAAGATCTTGGGGTAATTGTGTTTAAAAACAATGTCAGTTTCTGTTGGCATTCCAGCAAGACCATTGGGTGGAACCTAATCCACTTCCAAGGGACAAATTATTCCTACTAACAAAATATCGTAGGCTGGATTTATATTAGGAACCCTACAACATTGATTATATTAATGAAGGTTTTGGTAAACTGAAATTTTGCCCCTAAAGCCTTGCCTTGAGCTATGCTCCCCCCTAGGACTGTGTAAAAAGAAGCAGTCCTTTTTCTATATGCAAGGATAGAGAGAGTTGCTTTTCTCAAGGACCAGAGCAAACAGAGTCCCTTCTTATTGTCTGGCCCCTCCATAACAAATGGGTAACCAAACCAGTCCAATCACTGTGAGATGCTTTTTTTTTTACCGCTACAGCTAAAAAAGATATTTAGGAATAATGGAGACTCTCCAGTAGGATGAGGTGTAAGTAAGACATAAATACACCATTTCCCAAAGTGACATTTCTCAAATGGAAGAATCAAAGCCTTTCCGTTTTGCTAATGCTTCTTGCCAAAGTGCCATAGAGAGATAAGATTATAATTTGGATAAAGACTCCTGAAACCTTATTGTTACTTAGTGATAAAGGTAAAGGTTTCCCCTGTCCGACTGTAGGGGGGAAGTGCTCATCTCTGTTTCTTAGTTGAGGAAGCCAGTATTGCTGAAGACATTTCCGTAGTCATGTGGCCAGTATGACTATACGCCGAGATGCACAAAATGCTGTTACCTTCCCACTGAAGTGGTACCTATTTATCTACTCGCATTTGCATGCTTTCAAACTGCTAAGGGGGCAGGAGCTGGGGCAAGTAACAGGCACTCACCCCATTGCACAGCGCTCGGGTTTTGAACTGGGGCTGTCAACTATGCAGCCAACAAGCCCAGTGTCTTAACTACTGAGTCATCATGCCCCATAGTCATAAGGTACACCTGCTTGTATATTGTTTCCCATTCTGTCCATTGTAGTGCAGGTAGAACTCTATGTGGATTGAACTTGTTTCCTAGAGGGAATGCTTCAGACTTGTATCCAATAAGCAGCTGGAAAGCCCTTATACATAGACCAGACTGCAAATTAAGCAGCTTTTCAGAAGCTTTAAAAAAGTATCTTTTTAAAGCTCCTGCATAGAGGGTACATTTATCTTTGGGTATCAACTCCCACTCCATAAATGTAGCAGCAAGTGTTTTGTTGTGGAAAAAAGTAAAAAAGACTGAGCTGGATGGATCTATCTTCTCAGGTCACGCAGCAGAGCCGGGAATAGATTATCTTCCTGTTGCCCTCTATGCAAAAGGGGGGGAAAAATTGCTATTAGAAAGGATACATTTATCTGGATAGTTTCCCAGATGACAAAGGAGTTCATTTCCTTTCCCTTTCAAATCCCACGTTTCTCTAAGCACAAGCTGGCTTTGATAAAATAGCAATGGAATGTTACAGGCTGGTTTGTCTATTGCTGGCTTACTCTTCACCTCACCTACATTCAAGAGCACAAGACACTGTAGGTGGAGCTCTCTCACCTCCCTATTCTTAGTCCATCATCTTGACCACTACACTACATTTACTGTTGACAACTGTTACTGACAATTGCTGTCGGTGACAGTCGCCTAAATCTAGTATTTGTTGTCCTTGTGCCTTTTATTTCAAGGCCTGCACTTGTATGTCTGCAACTGCATAGCACAGTGATGGCGAACCTTTTTTGGTTCGCATGCCAAAAGGGGGTGTGTGTGCGTGCACGTGCCCACACCTATTCCCTCCCCCCCACACATATGCGCACCCCCCCACGCTGCCCCCTGCGCATGCGCACAACCCCCCTGTGCTCCCCCGCAAATGCGCAAAGGCCTCACTGAAGCCTGGGATGGTGAAAAACGGCCCAACGGGCAAACCAGAAGTTCAGAAAAACGCACTTCCGGTTTGCCAGTTGGGCCGTTTTTTGCACTCCGGGGCTTCGGGAAGCTTCCCTGAAGCCTCCGGAGGGCAAAACAGCCTTCCCCAAGGCCGAAAATCAGCTGGCCAGCGCGTGCATGCGCGCTGGAGCTGACATAGGGGAACACCTCGCGTGCCCTCTCATATGGCTCCGCGTGCCACCTGTGGCACGCGTGCCATAGGTTCGCCATCACTGGCATAGCACAACCAACCAAGGGAATAGTAGCAGATGGGATTTTTTTTCCCTTACTCTTGTCAGTTTCGAGCCCTGCCACCATGTGACGGAGTCAGCTCCTGTCACTTGCCTCAGCTCCTGCCAACCTAGCAGTTTGAAAGCATGTAAATGCAAGTAGATAAATAGGTACCATTTTGATGGGAAAATAACAGCATTCAGTGTTTTACCATACACTTTGCACTGCAGCATTCAATTCAATTCAATTCAAACCTTTATTGTCAGAGTACAACATGCATACAATGAGATTGGCTGAGCCTCCCTTCATGCACCCCCCCCCAACCCAATACAACTCACAGTGAAAGACAAAAAAAATCCCTGACCCAGTGAATCCTCCTAATAAACACACAATCCTACTGCTCCATGTGAGCCAGGGGTGGGTTCCTCCTGGTTCGGACCGGTTCTCCCGAACCGGTAGTGGCCCGCTGGTGACATCACGATGATGTCACCGAACCGGATCAGTCAGTGCCAGTCTGTGGGGGCCATCTTTTTTTTTTAATTATTTTTTTAATTATTTTTATTTATTTATTTTTTCCTTCTGAGCATGCGCAGAAGCCAACTTCTGGCACTGTGCATGCAGTCGCCATCTTTTTTTCGGCTTTGTTTTTTATATTATTATTATCATTATTATTATTATTATTATTATTATTATTATTATTATTATTATTATTATTGGATTTTTTGTTACTGCGCATGTGCGCGCCCATGCGGCGCGGGAGCAAACCGGCAGCAAGGTAAGTTGGAAACCACCCCTGATGTGAGCTTATTGCACATCGCGCCGGCCCTGCAAGTAAATCATACTATGTTGTAAAGTTATTTTCCATTCAGAAGTCTGACAGCCCATGGATAAAAACTGTTTTTCAGCCTGTTTGTGAGGCTGCCTATGCTTCTATATCTCCTTCCCGATGACAGGAGAATAAAGAAGTGCTGATCAGGGTGTGAGTTGTCCCTGAGGATTTTCTTCACTCTTCTAAGGCAGCGAGCCCTAGCGATGTCATCTAGCAGTATCAGGGGACAGCCCACGATGTTTTGTGCTGTGCTCACCACCCTTTGTAATGTCTTTCTATCCGCGGCTGTCAAGCCGGCATACCACACCGTAATGCAATGAGTGAGGACGCTTTCTATTGTGGACCGGTAAAAGGAGGTCATCAGTTGTTGTTCCACTTTGTTTTTTCGCATGAGTGGAATCTCTGTTGGGCCTTTATGGCCACCTGGGTTGTGTTGATTTTCCAGGTGAGATATTCGCTGAGGTAGACTCCCAAGAATTTAAAGGGCTAAACTCTCTCCACACAGCCCCCCTCAATGTAAAGTGGGGCAGGTTCCTCTCTCTTCATCCGGAAGTCTAGCACCATGTCCTTTGTCTTGCTGATGTTCAGGTGCAAGTTGTTTTCTGAGCACCATGTGGATAATTTTTGAACCTCCCCCCTGTATGCTCCTTCGTCTCCACCTGTAATGAGGTCCAATACGATGGTATCATCTGCAAACTTGATAATCACAGTGGATGGATCAAAAGAGTCACAATCGTATGTGTACAATGAGTACAGGTATGGACTGAGCACACAGTCCTGAGGAGAGCCACAGAATGTAAAGTAGTAGCTATGGCGTCGTCTGTCGACCTATTCCTCCTGTAGGCAAACGGGAGTTTGTCAAAGTCCAGTGGGAGGCATGTCCTAAGGTGTTGGAGAACCAATCTCGAAGCATTTCATCACTACAGACATTAATGCGATAGGTCTGTAGTCATTTCTTCGGGACTGGGACAATAGTGGCTGCTTTCAAGCATGATGGAACACAGGCCGTTTGCAGGGAGATGTTAAAGATCCTTGTCAGGACCCCTGCTAATTGATCGGCACAATTCTTTACCACTATCCCCAGCACTCCATCTGGACCTGCAGCTTTTCTAGGATTCACAGCCTTCAGTACAGCTCTCACTTGGTGTTCGTAAAGAGTGAGTGGCTGGGAATCAGAAGGCCGGCGGGCAGAGGCTATGGGATCTGGTCTTTTCACCTCGTAGCGGGTGAAGAAGGTGTTCAACTCCTCTACCAACAAGGCGTCAACGTTGACCGTGTTCCTTGTGTTGCCCTTATAGTTAGTTGAGTGCTTCAGTCCCTGCCACACTTGCTTCGGGTTGTTATCTGCTAGATGGTTCTCCACCTTATGTTTGTATTGTTGTTTTGCCATCTTAATGCCTCTTCTAAGGTTTGCCCTGGCCTCTCTCTCTATATATATATATCACTGTCCCCTGCCTTAAAGTCAGAATCCCGGGCTCTCAGAAGCGTCCGTACCTCAGCAGTCATCCAGGGTTAACGATTCCCGTAGACTCTGATGCACTTATCCGTTGTTACGCTGTCAGTGCACACTTTGATGTAAGAGATTACGGCATCAGTGTATTCATGCAGGTCATGATGTTCGAATACACTCCACTCAGTGGTTTCAAAACAGTCCTGCAGCTGACTGAGAGAACCCTCTGGCCAGGTTTTAACCATTCTCGTGACTGGCTGAGTTCTTTTCTTGAGAGGGACATACTTCGGGCATAACAGGAGTGAAAGATGGTCGGATGTACCCAGGTGGGGGGAGGGGGATTGGTTTGTATGCCTGTTTCAGGTTAGAGTACACACGGTCTAAAGTGTTCTTCCCTCTGGTGGAGAACTGCACATACTGCACAAACTTAGGGAGAACTGTCTTTAGACAGGCTTGATTGAAGTCTCCAGCCACGACAAGAGCGCCCTCTGGATGAGTTTGCTGCTGGCTGGAGATGATGATGTCATATAGCTTAGAAAGCGCCATGCTGACATTGGCATCAGGTGCAATATAAACAGCTATAATAATTAGATTAGCATGATGTGATGCAGGCCATATAACTGCAGAAATGTCTCCAAACAGCACTGGCTCAATGGCTTAAAGAAATAGAGATGAGAACCACCCCTAAACCCTCCGGGACATCTCTCCCTACTATATAGGATTTCTTCTTCAGAATCTTCGATTTGGAATATTTCAATATTTTTTTGTTGTTTCTCTCTCCCCAATTAAATTTGCTTCTCTTTCTCACAGGGACTGATTTTTCGGTTCAAGTTCTTGATGCTGATCACATTAGCTTGTGCTGCCATGACAGTAATATTTTTCATTTTCAGTCAGGTGAGAAATCTAAAATGACTACGGAAAATTATTGCTATCTAGTAGCAATGTGTTCTGCTACTTTGTTTTTTATATCTTGAAGCAATGTATCAACAAGGGATCTTTTCATATCTTTATTTCATAACTGAGGGAAAAGAGGAAGCCTCATAGATTTCTTTCCCCAGTTTAACATTAAACCCAGCTGTTTTTCTTCTTGTTGGCTCACTGCAGATAGGGAGAACATCACGTTAAAGCCATGCAGTGGAGTGAAGGCCAGAAATAGATGTTTTGGAGGAGGGGGAAGTCTCTCTACCGGAGATGAAAATCATTGACTTTGTTTGTGCTAAGTCTACACTTATGTCTTCGCTGCTGGATTATATATCAACTTTTTATCCTGTTTAGGTGACTGAAGGTCACTGGAAATGGGGCGACCTTACATTTCATTGGAACAGTGCCTTTTTCACAGGGATTTATGGAATGTGGAACCTATATGTTTTTGCCCTGATGTTCCTGTATGCACCTTCCCATAAAAATTACGGTGAAGATCAGTCAAATGGTGAGATGCACTTTCCTGCAGTTGTGATTCGGTTGCACTGCAGTACAACTAATAAGTCAATTAGGACTTCAGCATGTTTAGAAGATCCCTAGCATTATACGCATAGTTCTGTTGATTATGGGTTTTAACTGCTACCCTGTTTCCCCCAAAATAAGACATCCCCTGATAATAAGCCCAATCGGGCTTTTGAGTGTATGGCAATAAGGCCAAGCGCTTATTTCAGGGTTCAAAAAAATATAAGACGGTCTTATTTTCGGGGAAACATGGTAATAAATACCCCAAGTTAGTGTGGTTATTTGATTTGATTGATATGGCCACCCATTTGTGTGGTCTGAGCAGCAAACAATATAACAATAAAAGTAATCATAAAAAAAGCAAAAAGTAACATAGGTTACTTCATAGGTTCAGCTAATCTCCTGGGCCTGGGAGAACAGTAAGATCTTAAGGGCTTTTTGAAAAGGTTAAAGGAAGTTTAGCTTGTGGAAACACATACTAAGGAAAGAATGGAAAAAGATTTCTGGATCAATCTGAGAATTGATTTTCCCCCCATTTTGATTACACATGGTACAACCCATCTATAACAGCTTGTTGTACAATCCTGAATCAAAATAAATCTTGTACTAGATCCTGAATTAATGGAAATATTATTTTCAGATTCTTTATATCCTGAGATTTATACATACTTATTAAATGGAAGTCCTACTGCACAGTTTATTTTTAATAAAAATGTCCTATTGCACATTTATTTTTATTAAAAATAAACGCTGTGCAATAGGACTTCCATTTGTGTGCTTCCCCCCCCCCCCACACACACACCCAGCCCTGCTTGTTGTTAGAAAGAGCGACTGTTACTGAACAAATATGTAGATGCATGTAGAATTGCACAAAGTGGAGAAATAGCCCATTTCCCCCATTTTATTAATGGAAACTATGTCCATTCATGAAACTTCTCCATTGGAATCTGCTTATTTCTTTCTAAATGCTGGGGTAATTTTGCAATAAAACTATCATCCCAGTTACGCATTCATCTCAAATGCAATTTTATGTTTTCAGGCGATTTGGGAGTTAATACTGGAGAAGAACTTCAGCTCACTACTACCATCACTCATGTGGATGGACCAACCCAGGTTTACAAATTGGCTCGCAAGGAGGCCCAAGAATAATCACTTCAGCACAATTTTACTTGTGCCTAAATACAAATTACACAGCATGATGGTAGTATTTTCTTGCAAGGATTTGTTTGGAATCATCTGAAGGGTGCATTGCAGAAAATAATGACTATCTGGCAAGAACTAATGGGATGCTTATTATCCATGTATCTTTCCTGGGGAGAATCTTTTGTCAAGTTTGAAGTCTTTGAATTCTTCATCCTGATCAATATTCCCCAATCTCAAAATACGTTGGGTGTACAATTCCCACAGCCAGCTAAACTAACCAGTTTGGGAAAGACTGGTCTTGAGTATTAGCACCAGGAATGAGGTGGGAGGAGTGGTTACTCCATAAGTATTTCCTCCTTACCTTTGGGTGTATTTCACTACTTACCAACACTCCAGCCGCTGCTGCTATGGATGTTCTTGGGAAACTAATTGGAATACATTATATGCTTCCTAAGTCAAGGTTTTATACAACAGTCCCAGTGCATATGCTGGAACCAGTTTAGTTATTTGCATCATATGTAGCCAGTTCAATATTTACATACTTTAATGAATGTGTTCATGACTTTTTTTTCATAGTCTAGTGTAACACTGCCTTTTCTAAAGTTTGGTACAAAAAGAGGACATTTTGAAACCTCTGTTGATGTATGAATACGTGTCCTGAACTCTTAACAAGTCTTTTTGATGTAGATATCCTTTTATATACTTTAAGAATTCTTGTTTACTTATATATAATTCCATAGAACTGAATGGGGTGTGCAAGCGTGTATGTATGTGTTTTAAAAAAAATTTCTTTCTTTTTTTTAAAATGCTCTAAGTAGCCCTGGGGACCACTGTAGTTCATCTTTTTGTACTACAAATAAAGTATAAAAATATGTTGTTGTTTTTTGTTGGCTGAAATTTGTTTTAAAAAAAAAAAGGATATTGCTGCTGTATTTTAATCTGTCATCGTCACTGTGCTTCTTTAGAAATAGTAAACATAATTGGGATAATGCTGACATCTATTGGAGACCAAATGCTCTCTCATGAACCACAATTACTCTAACTTCACAGTTGAAAATCTAGTTTAAGTAAATGAGTGGAATAAGATCTATATCTGAGAAACAAAGATAGTAAAATATTCCAAACAACATGAATACAATATGACATGCCTTTAAATATCATTTGGAGCAAAAATTCAAGAAGGAATATCTGAACAGATGCTATTCCTCTCCTCTGTTTTACATAGCCCTCTTCAAAGATTTAATTCAATGCTGTTGAAATTGTGTAGATTGGAAAAAATGGGGCAATGCCTTCCGGAGTTAATGTACAGAATCAGCTCAGAAAGGAGTTCTATTTGGATCATGGAAACCAGTATTAGTAATTTTTGCCCTTGTTTATTGTAATGATGAGCATGTGGAGGATAATGCTTAGAGATGATAGCTTTCATATAAACTCTTCCAATTTTAGGCAATTTCAAGAAGTGGTTTGAGGATGGATGCTTTTTCTTTGCTCCCTCTTTTGTAACAAACTTGGAAATAGAAATTGAGTGGGCAAAGGTCTTCACATGGATATCAATGGATCTATGAAAAATAGTATTATGTTTAGGAACTTCCATGAGCTATACAATGTATTCTGGATTTATTAGACCAGGGGTGTCAAACTCTATTTCATTGAAGGCTGGATCAGGATTGTGTTTGTCCTCCGGGGGCTGGAGGGGGGAAGGGTGTGGCCGGGATAGTCGCAGCTGACTGGGCGCCGACTAGGGCATAGCCAGCTTGACGTCGCTCACATGGGTGGTGCCTGTGGGGGCCGGGCAGGGTTAGGGAGGGAATCCAGGGGTCTCCGGTGGGTGGGGCTCATGCAGCAGGATGAGATGGGGCAGGGCAGCTACAGCCGGAAACCGTAGGCCACCGCCTGCTCGCCACCCTTTGTGTGCAGGGGGGGATGGTTTCCAGCTGAAGCTGCAGCCTGCTAGCCCCTCAGCTAGCCAGCTAGAAAGGCTGCGGTGCCAAGGTGCGTCGGGTGCATGAGTGGCGTTTCGCCAGCAGGCCCAGCAGGAGGAGGGTGCAATGTTTCCCCGCCCACTACCAGACACAACACACAGTGCCTGCCTGGGCTTCCCCAAAGTGCGGTGGGTGGCAGGGTAGGAAGTGGCGCCTATCCCAAGGCTAGAGGAAGAGGGCCTTTCTGCGGGAAGTGGGCCTTTGAACCCTCCCAGCATTGCCTCTGCGCGCCCCCATGATTGACAAGGCGGTGGGTGGCACATGGGAGAAGGGCAGACGCTGTTGCTGTGGGCAAGCCGACAGGAAAGAGGGAGTGTGTGTAGCCCTCCCGAAGCCCACCTGCTCCCCATTCTCTGGCCAGCCGAGCGCGGCCACTCCAGCTGCAGCCTCGGGACTCCATGGTGGCCCCCCTCCTCGCCACTCCCACTGCGCCAGCCCTCCACCTGGGTGGCCAGCCTGCCCCTCTGGCCACTGCCCCATGATTCTTGCGCTCCCCCACCTGTTCCGTGCCCGGCAGCAGCAGCCACTCCAGCTGCGGCCTCAGGGCTCCCCGGCAGCCGCAGCAAGTCCCACCTCACCCTCTCCCCAAGCGGGGGGCTGCTGCCGCTGGCAGGCACAGAGTAGGCAAGGCAGCAGGAGAATCAGGCAGCGGCCAGAGAGGTGGACCAGCCACGCAGGTGGGCTAGCGCAGTGGGGGTGGCTGCTGGGCAGCCCCGAGGCTGTGGCTGGAGCGGCCGCCACTGCCGGGCACAGAGCAGGCTGAGGAGTGCGAAAATCATGGGGCAGTGGCCAGAGGTGGCGCGGTGGGCCAATGAGGGGCGGCATCCCCCTGATCCACGAGGAAGAGGTGGTGGCCAAGTGATGAGTGATGGATGAGGCAACATTGGCTTCCTGTGCGCACACGCGCACGCCGGGATGGGGTGGGTCAGGCCTGTGCATGTGGATAGTAGGGGCCTGGCCAAAACGACACGGGCCGGCCCCTTACAATTTCCAGGATGGCCACGCGGGCCGGATCCGACCACGTCGCAGGCCGAATTCAGCCCGCAGGCCTTGAGTTTGACACTCCTGGTATATAACCAGGGAGAAACAATTTTTATGTGAAAGTCAGTTTGGTGAAATGGCTAAGGTGCTGGATCAGAAACTAGGAGACTGTGAGTTCCAGGCTTCCTTAGGTATAACGTCCAGCTGGGTGACTTTGGGCCAATCGCTTTCTCTCAGCCCAATCCACCTCACAGGGTGATTGTTGGGAATATAGGAGGCAAGGCCATTAGGTATGTTCCTTTTGAGTTGACCAGAATAAGAGTGAGATGAATGAATGAATTGCATGGGAGGATTAAACATGTATCCATCAAGTTTAGGCTGAAGTGTTACAGTATATTCTTGCTGGTTCTAAAGCTTTGCTACTTCATTGTATTTATACTTGTATAAAGCAGTGCCACATTTCACAGTCTCCAAGTATGTTGCAAGCAGTCATTATGTTCTGCTCCTTGAGTCCCCAAAGCATCTTTTGGAGATAGAATTAATGCAAATATAAAGCTACATCTGTTTGTTTAGATAACCAATTCAGGTTCAACTCTGAGCAATAAATAGAGACTGCATCACAGCGGAGCTGCTCAGAAGGCAGCTGAAAATGACCGCTGGAGGCTACTCGGCGTGAAAGGTGGCCGAGCCTCGCCGTGTCCCCCCCCCAAGCCGCGAAGGTAGGTGAGTGAGGCAGAGGGTGAGCAGGCAGCAAGCGGGCGGCGGCTCCGGGGCAAGGACGGAGCCAGGGAATTGCGCATTCTCCGACCGAGGCAGGCGGTGAGCAGGTGGCAGTTCTGGGGCAAGGCTGGAGCCAGGGAATCGTGCATTCCCCGACCCGGCCGAGGCGGATGGCGAGCGGGCGGTGGCTCTGGGGCCTCGGGGAATGGCGCATCCCTGGACCCCGGGCCCCAACCCAAGGTGAAGGGCGAGCAGGCGGCATGCGTTGCTTACCTTTGGTGAGCTGAGCTGAGTGGGCAAGGCAACTGGCGAGACAATTAGCTGGGCCGCGTGGCGAAGGGAACATATATAGGGCAGGCAGGGGTGGGTGAGGCGAGTGGCTGGAAGGGGTGAGTGGTGACTGGGCGGGTGACCAGGCAGGGGTGGGCGGGGCCAACCAGGGGTGGTTTTTACCAGTTTGGCGAACCGATTCAAATCGTCCCTACTGGTTCGCCCGATCCGGTCATGTGGCCATGAACTCCTGGCTGCCTCTGAGTCTGTATCCAAGAAAAGCAAGTTGAAACCCCCAAGGACCATAAACTGCAACACCAGCCCAGATGTGGCATCAAGCAGTATGGGCATGGAGGCTGATATTAGTAGCAAATCCAACTGATCCCTAAGGCCCAACCACACAAGATTACTCCAGCTACCTGCAGTTGTGCAGTTCTGACAACCCCAGTCTCACCCCCCAAAAAAACCCAGCAACCCTCCTCCAGCTGTGGGGTCACAGTTGGTGCCAAACCCAGTGGCCTGTGTATAGGCACATTTCAGAGAGCACCCTCCCTGTGCCCAGCATTTGATTTGGAGGGGGAACATTTGCTAATAAATATGAAGTTTTTTTGATGAATTAATATTTTAATATTGGAAGACACAAATCCAACCTTCTTTAAAACCTGAAGTACTGATAGGATATTCCAATTCTTTATTTAAAGATTTGCAATACATTTTGAGGCTGGATAGAATGAATCCCAACATCTTCAGGTTTTCGGGCAAATAGAGTGGAGCAATAGAGTGGAGCAAATGCTGTACCTTCCTGTCACAAAGCTTTTAATTCCATTTATATGGCATATTTCTGTAAAATTTTGTTGATGCTGGAGGCCAGTCTGGGCATAATGTAGAACAGTAAAAGAAAAAAGCTGTCAGAGTTGTAAAAGACTCCTTTTTCTTAGAGAAAAATAATCTTAAAGTACATTTAAAAATAAGGGGTAACGTTTCTGAAATCGATCCCAGGATAAGATGGTGATCATATGATGGTGCTGAAAACATATTTTAAACTTCTTCCTCTCCATTTTCAGTGGTGATAGCACATGTCCCCAAGACAACTACTTTTAGCCTCTCCCAAAAACACGTCTGTTAGATGCTTTCATTAGTTGAGGCCCCCAGAATTAAATGAATCTGACTTGACCTTGTAAGAGTAAAGATGCTTTTCCTTACAATCTGAAGGCCAAAGTATGATGTGCTTCCTTTGGGACACATTAAAACTCTTCTTGTCTTCTCGCTCTCTCCTTTAGTTTAAGAACTAGGGACTCATTCACCTTGTTCGGCTCTCAGCTTGATTTTTAGGATTAACCTAAGCAAACACACACACAAGGATTTTAGATCTAGCAAAGAAAAATTCAGATCCAGCAACAATTTAGCCAAAAGCATCTTACTGTTACAAGAAAGGAGTAAACATGCTTCATTGCCCTCTTCCATCTAAATTCCTCTCAACTAGGTTCCCCATAATTTTTGCAGAGCGGCTGCTTAGGTGGTGAGCAGAATGACAGAAGATAAATTATTTCTCTAATTCTTCTAGACATCTGAAACAGAGAGGAGTTTAATCAGAATGACCTTCATTCGTTCTAGTCCTGTTATAACAACTCTGCAGTCCATTTTAGGATTGCTAATTCTGTATCTGTGCCTAGAGCTCCTCCGAATAATCCATAATAAGCCTGGTGATGAGACGTGTGCCTAGAAGTAGCTTATATTTTACTGATATTAAAATAGCTTAAGCAGAAGACTAAAATGATCCCAAGGCTAATCAGAGAGCTTTGGAGCTCAGCATGGACCAAGCTTTGTAGCCCTCTTGTCAAAACAATGCTATCTCAACCTGGATTGTCAAAGAGATGTCACAGATGGTCTGTTCCCTCAGCATGCTTAATCCAGGCAGTCAATCCTTAGGGCGCTACTGACAGTGTGCTGTCACACCAACAATTGAATCAAGTCACCAATTGGGAAATAGAAGCCCTGCTTATGTCCTCCAGAAAGTGCCTGGCAAGCCATGAGTTTTAGCACCAGAAGACCAGTAAATTTTTATTTGATCATGCAGGCACGTTCTGGACTACTAGACTTTGGCACCGAGTTTTGCATTACAGAGGTTTGTATTTCCAGATAAATGTACTTTCCAGCTGTTATAGTTGTTTTTGGAGGACTAAATACACAAAATGAGAGAGATGAGTTTAGCATTATCAGAAAATGGCTGCCTAGTTGGAATAGGTGTGTTTGACAGAATCTAATCCCCTGGAATTTAATTTATCCCCTGGAAAGTAGATAATTAAGTCAACTAACTCCTTTCTGGTGTTCCCATCACTCTTATTGATCCAGTTAAATGTGTTGTGGGAATGGGAATACATTTCAGTAAATCATTTTCAGCACCTCATGGTAAAATGGGAAACTAGAAATTGATTTTTGCCTTACAGTTGTTGGGCTAAATGATAACTAAGTTCACGCATCACACTAAGATGTAATATGGCTTGTTAGGTATCATATTGGTGAACTCACAAATTGTGACTCGGTATCTTATCATAGTCTTCTCCAATCTAAGAGCTTCAGCTCCCTAACTTTTCTACATAATATTGTCCTTTTTGACAATTCCAGTTTTTTAAATCCACATGCCAAAGGCCTTCAGAGAGAAGGGGTTAGCATAATAAGCGGATCTTGGACTCAGCAACCATCCCCTCTCCTGTCTTTTTAATTGTTTTCTCCATGTTGTCTATAACCAACCTGAAATAATAGCTGTAGGCTAGGGGGAGAAGCAGAAAGGATCAGTGGGAAAAGGGACAAGAAAAGCCATAACTACTCAGGAGTCTCAATTTGGTTGGAACTGCTAATGAACCTCCATTTCTGGGTATGGCTTAACAAACCTAATCTAAAAGAAAGGAATCAATAGGTACACCAACTTTATTGACATAGCCTGTGCACGGCGAGATAAAAATACTCTCTATTAGGAAATGTTTCGCTCAGACAGAGCTTGTATGCTAAAAGGTGCCTAAACTTGGAGGCACTTTCTCAATGCAACAACTGTTAAAATAATTCCATGAAAAGCCACTCATAACTTGATTGGAAAAACTTAATCCAACAAATGTAGAGACTTTTGTGATTTATGGCATGATCCTCTGTGCTCCTATTAAATTCCTATCACGTTGCTCTCCTGAAGACATAGAATCTAACCTTCACATTATACACAATGGGCATTTTAATGGTGATGTCACTGTGGATTATTATTGTCTAACTAACCAGGTTTTCTCATTCAAGTAACAAGGTGGTATTGCATGGTGTGCGTGTGTGTGAACAGCAGCATATCAGTAACTCCATAAGGGAGCCAATATTTATATGCATTGGTGTTCATTAAAAGGGAGGGATTGTAGCTTTCAGTCAATGCATAGAAAAGCTCTCTGTTCAAAGGGCAGGCATGAAAAGCTTTCAGTCACCATGGTTATGTCCTCCAGTTTTCTGGGGAAGAAAGCCGGCTGCAAGATTAATCAGCATTGATCGTGACCAGCTTCACTCAGCCCACACGCTACTGAAACAAGCTGGATCATAGGAGCTGACAGCAAGTACAGACACTTACTTGACTTATGACTACAATCAAGCTCACAATGTCAGTCATACGTCGTGAGGGTATAAAGCAGGTCACGCAAGCATGCTCGATTTCACCTTTTTTACGTCAGTCATTAGGTGTTCATTAGGTGAAGACAGCGATTGTAAAGTGAATGTTGCAGCTGTTAAACATTGTTCGCTATGGGTTGTTTTTTGCTGGGATTAAATGCTAGTTTCTGGCAAAAATGTCATAAATCACAGTCACAGGGCTGCAGGGTGCTGCAAATGTCCATAAATGCAGTTCGGTTGCCAAGTGGCCAAAATGTGGTCATGTGACCATAAGGGGTAGCCATCAGAACTTCGAATCCCTTTTTTGGGATCTGTCATAACTTTGAACAGTGGCTAAACAACCAGTCGTAAATCAAGGACTACCTGTATCAAAATACCAGTGTGGATGAATGTGGGCAAAGGGTTTCCATCCTACAAGCAAAGGTATGAAATGCATCTAGTAGAAGTGGAAGCAACTCAATGACTTCCAAATGCTTCAAATTTTATCCAGGAAAAGCAAGGTGTAAAGTCTTTCTTAAGTGGAGTTTCAGGAGAGCCTTGGGTTCTGCAAGAGGTCACTACAATTTCCATGAGACATTATAATTAAAAACCAACTTAAAAAAAAAAAGCTTTGCACACTGTGGTTTGCTATGCTGGGAACACTGCAAATCATTGATCATGCTAATGTATTGTGAGCTGTGAATATAATTATTTTTAGGCAGGAGTTCCCTCATGCCTGAAAATTGTTTTAAGGGTTCCTCCAGGAAAAAAAGGGTTGCAAAAGGCTGCCTCTAGATCAGGGGTGGGCAACTATGGCAATTTTACGACCTGTGGACTTCAACTCCCAGAATTCCAGAGCTGGCATAGAAGTACCTCTGGGCCTGCAAAAATGCCGAGAACCAAGAGAAGGCAGCAAAGGTTTGTTTGGTTTTAGCTAAGTGGTTTATTAAAGCCAGCCATTGTGGTTTCTGGCTTAATATGGTTTGTAAAAACTAATGTAATCTATCAATAAACTGTGATTAAGCAAACTATGACTGTGTATTGCATGAATATATAGTGTTTTGGTTTGGTTTTTTCTTTTTTTGCCAAAGTGTGTTTTTATTAGATGATTTTTATCCTACCTTTATTATTTTTTATAACTAACACAAGGCGGTGAACGTACCTAATACTCCTTGATCCTCCTGTTTCCCCCACTCCAACAACAACCCTGTGAGGTGGATTGGGCTGAGAGAGAGTGACAGGCCCAAGATCATCCATCTGGCTTTCATGCCTAAGGCGAGACTAGAATTCACAGTCTCCTGGTTTCCAGACCAGTACTTTTCATTATCGTATCTTCCCATCACCAGATGAACAAGCAGATTTTAGAAACCATAGTTTTGCAGCTCTGTAAAGTACCCTGAAAAGGTTAATGTTTAAAGTTAGCTTTTAAAATTAATGTTCTTGATAATGCAGCAACCCAAGGCCAATTAAGTAGCAGTTGGAGCACGCAGAGAAAGAGGCAACCTTCAGTAAATGCTGCCAGCTCTCGGATGTTTTAAAGCAGTGGTTCTCAACCTTTCTAATGCCGCGACCCCCCTGCGACCCCCCCGCCGCCGCGGCGCATGATGAGGTGACAAAGGGGGCGGGGCACCAGGGGTGAAATGTTCCCGGTTCGGGCGTGCCTGCGGGTCGCCAGACAGCCGGCGATGGAAGCGGGAGACTTCACGCACCCGCCCGGATGCCGCCATTTGGGTTCTTTTCCTCTGCGCATGCGCAAAGCATTCTGCGCATGCGCAGAGGGTAGAAGAACCCAAATGGCGGCGTCCGGGCTACCAGCTGTCCGGCGACCCGCAGGCACGGCCGAACCAGGACCTTTTCACTCCTGCAGTGACGGTGGCACCAAAATGGCGGGCTAACACGCGCGGCGACCCCTGTGAAATGGTCATTCGACCCCCAAAGGGGTCGCGACCCACAGGTTGAGAACCGCTGTTTTAAAGACTGTTGTATAGAAAAGAAAAATAATTCTGTTTAGGAACCTTTGTTTTGTACTATCTTTACATAGCTCAAGAATTTAATTGGGCTGAACGGGCTTAGAACTCCAACTAAAATGCCAGTTAAATTCCCATTATAGTTTTCATTCCCCCCCCCATCGATTTAAAGTCGTCTCCATTTTCAGTTTCCTACTGAACAGTTGTGCTATCTTCTGAACGTTAATTGAAGGTTAGTGTTTTCCCTCCAGCAGAAGCCAGCTGAAAACTGCAGCTGAAAAAAATCCCTCTTACAAAAAGCATTTGTGGATGCAGGATCACTAGAAACATTCAGGATAATGAGGACAGAGGGGGGAAAAAAAGTATTCGGTAACAGTAAGAAACTTTCTAAGGCAGCAAGAAAAAAACTTCAATCAAAAATATCCTGAAGTCAGGTATGCTGGGGATCTATAGCTCTCCGAGCTAAAGTGAAAGAAAGATCTACCACGGTGCTGTATCCATCATTTTATCAGTGTTTTTTCAGTGTTTCCCTCCATTCTCATTAATTGGAGGAAAAAATTTGGAGGAAAAAAAATATAAAGTGTTTCCTTCTACCAACCTCTCTCCAGCAGTCTTGGTCTCCATGGATGGTTGTGCTTCTATTCAGTCCCAAAGAAGACATCCTTCCTTTGGGCATTTTCAAATTAGGAAACGGAAGAACCGGGGAGGCTGCAAATTGGTAGAAATTAACTGTCCGGCCTGGAAGCCATCTTGGGCCTTGGATCTTCAGGCCTACCACATTTGGTGCTGTGGGAAACTTGGAGGGGGGATTGCATGGAGCTGGGGAGATATGTAGTCAAAATAACATTCCTTTCTTCGAGAGTCAAGGCCACTCTGCCCTGCACCTGGAGGGGTGTGACTGGGAAGCATCTCCAGTTGGGACGGTGCTTTGATTGGACGATGTGATGGACATGTGGGTACAGGGGAAGGGACTTGGACTTTCTTTTGGGTGGGGAAAACCTGGAAGCTTTCAGATTCGGGTTTCCCCAGATGTGCCAATATGACATCTCTAATAAAATGGAACTTTGAGGAAACTCAGGCCTCGGAGTTTTCTTTCGTTGGGGGCATTACTTGGAACCCTGACATTAACTCCCTGTACAGGTAGTCCTTGACTTACAATAGTTCATTTAGTGACTGTTCAAAGTTACAGTGAAACTGAAAAAAGTGTCTTATGACCATTTTTCATACTTAATGACCTTTGTAGCAACCCCAGGATCATGTGTTCAAAAACCAGATGCTTGGCTACTGGTTCATAGTTACGACCATTGCTATGTCCCAACATCATGTGATCACCTTTTGCAGCCTTTTGACCAGCAAAATCAATGGGGAAGCCAGATTCACTTAACAACTGTGTTACTAACTTATCAGCTGCAGCGATTCGCTTAACAACTGTGGCAAGAAAGGTCATAAAATGGGGCAAAACTCACTTAACAAATGTCTCAGTTAACAACAGAAATTTGGGGCTCAATTGTGGTCATAAGTCGAGGACTACCTGTATTGCAACAAAGCACCCCATCTGAAGGAAGTCTAACTCCTGGAAATCATGTAGAAAGTAGAATGGGACAAAAACATTAGGAAACTATAAAACAGATCTGAGCCCAGAATTAACCTCCTTTAGCAGAGTGTCCCTGGCATGTCTCAAAATCTCAAATGTGCCCACAACCCAAATATTGGGGAACCCATGAAAGGATTGTGTGTATCAGGGGTGGGTTCTGGTTTTCCTTGCTGCCGGTTCGCTCAGTGTCGCGCCGTGCGCACGCGTGCTTCGCGCATGCGCAGTGCTTAAAAAAAGCTGCGCATGCGCAGAAGCAAAAAACAAAATGGTGGTGCCTATGGCCGGTTCGGGGGTGGGGCAGGCCTGGGTCACTGCCGGTTCTAGCAACCCAGGTCTAAAGAACTGGTCCGAACTGGGAGGAACCCACCTCTGGTGTGGATATTCTGATCTAATGCACTTTTCCTATGCTGAATCTGAATCCTTCACACTACTGTTTATG
Source organism: Thermophis baileyi (assembly GCA_003457575.1). Taxonomy (NCBI): domain Eukaryota; kingdom Metazoa; phylum Chordata; class Lepidosauria; order Squamata; family Dipsadidae; genus Thermophis; species Thermophis baileyi. The sequence continues at coordinate 1,421,340 of QLTV01002149.1, forward strand.
CTGAGAGCTTCCTCAGTTTTCCCTGAAGATGCTATCCCTGATTATATCCCCTGGAGCCCATCTTAGTCCTCACAGAATAACCTTACATATGGGTAGTCCTCCATTTACAACCATTTGTTTAGTGACCGTTCAAAGTTACAACGGCACTGAAAAAAGTGACTGATAGCCATTGTTCATTTATGACTATTGCAACATCCCCACGATCGTGGGGTCAAAATTTGGCCACCTGGCATGTATTTATTTGGGATCACCTTTTGCGACCTTCTGACAAGCAAAGTCAACGGGGCAACCAGATTCACTTAACAACTGTGCAACTAACTTAACTGCATTGACTCACTTAACAACAGTGGCAAGAAAGGTTGTAAAATAGGGCCAAACTAACTTAACAACTCTCTTGCTTACGGTAGCAATAAAAATTTGGGGCTCAATTGTGGCCATAAGTCGAGAACTACCTGTACTAGTATAATGGCAATCACATTATTTGTGACTTTAACAAGCAGATATGCAAATAAGGGTTTAGATTTACCTCCCCATTATGTTCAACCTATTTGTTTGCAATTCTTCCCTGGTATAGTAATTTTTGCATGTCAGGCAGCTGTTAAAGGCATAGGAGATTAGATGGGCCAATTAGAAAGGCAAGCAATCTCAACCTGCAGCATGGTTAATATCATTTTAGGGGGGGAGGGAAATGGGTGTGCCCTACAAAGAAAATTGCTAATCTCTGTCTTTAAATGAAGAGCCTAAAAAGCTGGGTCTATGTTTTGCAACACATAAAGGGAAGCAGAGCAGAAATTATATATTTTCTCTCTCCAGCCTGGGCATGGTTAAAGGAGGAGATAATATATATACTACACAGCGTAGTGCATCTTTATTCTGGGGAAATACAATAATGTGTTGCTTTTAGTAGCTGAAGAAGTGCAGCTGCCCTGAATAATAAATAATAGAAAACCTTTGAAAATCAAGCCAAGATACAGAGCTGTAATTAATATCTGCTTTTTAAATGCAAATAAATAACCCATGAGTAAAAATCAAAGTGTAGGAAGTTAGCACCCACCTCTCTCCTAGGAAAATGAAATATCCTAGGAAATATTAAAAAAGGCAGAATATTATACAGAATATCCCTAGAGAAATTGAGAAACATGCTTTTAGAAAGGAAACAGACTCACTCTTAGTAGCCCCCATCTTTGTCAAGGGGCCATCAAGGAATCGA
>QLTV01002149.1:1424405-1434420 GCA_003457575.1 Thermophis baileyi
TATATATATATTCCACAGAGAAGGGAAAGGGGGGGGCATCGCCTGCGGGGAGATCCCGCGGGGATCGCTTCTCTCAAGCCCACCGGCTCAGCCACCGCTTGGTCCCTCCGCAGTCCTAAGAACTTCACCCGAAGGTGGTCAGGCGTCTTCCCCCTTTGGACGGAACAAAGCTCCCCTCCCCTTCCCGAAGCTGTCTCTCTTTATGCGGAGTTTCGCTTTGGTTTTCATTCTCGCCTCTCCAGGTTCGGATTCTTTTAACAACTCATTAGTAATGAATGAGTCATTACATTGCTGCTATTGCTGCTTATGACGATCGCCGTACTCCAGCTGCATGGTGGTGGGACGTTCCCGGGGGGGTGGGTATTTAATGAATGAATGAACGGGGCGGCGACGGCAGCGCTGGGCTGATCTCTCTCCTCTTTCCAGCCGGACCGAGCGGGAGAAGAAGAAGGCCACCGGGCAGATGCGAGATTGTTGCAGCCGCCGCCAGGGAGGCAGATAAAGCGCAAGGAAGAGCTACTCTCTCCCGGGGCAGGAAGCGGCTCCACGGCCGGGGCTTGGAGGTAGCTCGTTTTCAGGGAGCGTCCCTCCTGCTGTCGCCCGGTTGTCGTGAGGACAGCGGTCCGGCCTCCCCAGCCTCTGGAAGGCGCGGAGGCGACCAATGCCGGACTGGATTTCTGCTCGGCTCCCTCCTGGCTGCCCGTGAGGTGCGTGTTTGGCCGGGCTGCCGCCTCCGAGGCTGTCTCGCTTTTTGGGCTCCCGATTATCGGCAGGCCTGCTCGGCTTTCCGGGTGTTGGGGCGGAGGAACACGTGTCGTTTCCTCTGGCCTGGAGGGTGGTGGTGGAGGAGGAAGAGAGCTCGGTCTCTGAGCGCGTTTCCACGGTCGGAATCCACGCTTGGCTGGAATCCCGGTTAGATGATGGGCGGTCTCTTGTGGATGGCGCTAACTCCGGGTGTGAGGGAAAACGCGCGCGCGCGGGGCGAGTGTCTATAAACATCGTTGATCTCAAGCCAACTTAACCGTTGCTTAGGAGGATATTCCCCCTTTATTTCTGAGAAACTTAATCTTATAAACATTTCGTACTGCAGGCTTGAGAATGGGGTGTTCATGTATCGGAGGTGGTTGTGCATCCTCCACCACTTACTTTCTGGAAAAAATGACCTGTGATGCTTTTTTTTTTTTTAAAGGTGGTTTATCAGACAATGTAGATAAACATGGCTCGGCTTGGTTAGTATTTGGATGAGTTGACCTCCAGGAAGTGAATTATACAACTCTAGTTTCCCCAAGCAGGGAGCAACAAGATCCTATTACTAAGATCACTGCATCATTGTATCCATGGAGTTATCAGGAGTCAGGCTTGACTCTAGGATACTGTTTACCTTTTATAGATCTGATTTTCATGTAATGTGAATGGAATTTGGGAATTCTCAATTCTGTGTAGCTATGAACACTCGGACTGTGCACTCATGGAAAAAGACACCATGTGGTTTGGAGAACGGCTTGTGTATGAAGCATTAAACTAAGAAGCCACATTGTGGTTTGCTTAACATTAGCTAACCATGAAATAGACCTCCGTTATATCACAATATAGGCAATCCTTTAACTGGGATGTTGCAGGTCAGCTTTTGGCTTAGCGTTAAGAACATCTAGGCTTGCAAAAATTTGGATTGAAATAGAAATAACAGAGTTGGAAGGGACCTTGGAGGTCTTCTAGTCCAACCCCCTGCTTAGGCAGGAAATCCTACACCACTTCAGACAAATGGTTATCCAACATGTTCTTAAAATCGCCATTAGTAGGCAGTAATGAAAGATAGAATACTGTTACGTCTTTGCTACTCTTGGTTGTCTCAACCTCTGTAGCCCAAATAAGAACATGCAGTAGTTTCCACCTTTAATCTCTGTCTATGGAGATTCTCAGTCATCCATTTGGGACTTTAATCTCTGGTTTGTCTTTTTTTTTTTTTTTTATTTTTTTTTTATTTATTAGAAGGAGTTTTATTTGATATTTTGGAATTTCTTTTATAATTTAGGATAGATTTTTTTTTTTTTAAATTGGAGAGCTAGTTATGAGAAGGAGTTGTGCCTGAAACTTTGGAATCCCTTTGATAAATCAGGCTAGAGTAACAATCTGAACAAGTACAAGGCAATTTCCTGTGAAGTTAGGGCAAACTTTCCCTATTTGGTCCCCCCTCCCCAAAAAGCATGGACTTTGGCTACCCAGAATCCTCTACTGTAGTTATGCTGACTTGGAATCAGTAGCTGGAAATTACATTCAACACATGTAGAAAATGTTCAAGATGGTGGAGACTGCCTAAACTATAATTTAGACCAGGGTTGGGCAATTAATTTTCCCAATGGGCCACATGAAAAATTGGGATTTTGGGGAGGGCTAAACCAATATTTTTTTCCTCCCATATTTTGGTGATTCTTCCCAGTAGCTGCCATTTCATTTTGTCTAATGGTAGGGTCATCCCTGTGCACCATACTCTGCTTAAAATCTTGAAGCTGTGTTTTGGAGGGAAGGGTACTGTTGAATTTAAATACAAGTTGGAACTTCAGTTGCTGATATCTAACTTGTTTTCTCTTGACAGGCCTATTCACCAAAGGAGCATGTGAATTCAAGGTTCTTCCTTTGGTCCCCAACTAAACAAGCAGGATGCCAGAGCAAAGTAATGATTACCGAGTGGTTGTGTTTGGAGCTGCTGGTGTTGGTAAGAGTTCTTTGGTACTCCGTTTCATACAGGGGACTTTCCGGGAGACATACATCCCCACTGTTGAAGATACCTATCGCCAGGTGATCAGCTGTGACAAGAACATCTGTACTCTTCAGATCACAGACACCACCGGAAGCCACCAGTTCCCTGCCATGCAGAGGCTCTCCATCTCAAAAGGCCATGCATTCATGTTAGTATACTCTGTGACCAGCAGGCAATCTGTAGAAGAGCTCCAGCCAATCTATGAGCAGATCTGTCAGATCAAAGGAGACATTCAGAAAGTCCCAATTATACTGGTAGGAAACAAGAGTGATGACCCCCAAAGAGAAGTGGGCACCAGTGAAGGAGAAGTCCTTGCCATGAAATGGAAATGCTCCTTCATGGAGACCTCAGCCAAATTGAACTACAACGTGCAGGAGCTTTTTGAAGAGCTCCTTAATTTGGAAAAGAGAAGAAATGTAAGTCTGCAGGTGGATGGCAAGAAATCAAAGCAACAGCGAAAGAAGGATAAACTGAGAAGCAAATGTTCTGTGATGTGACACCTACTGTGTGGCTAAAATAAAAGCATAATCTTGATCTTGCAGGACATCTAGTCAGAGAAAATTCTGATTATTGAGATTTTCAGAGGCTAAGTAAGATGTTAGTGTTAAATGTGGGTTGGATCGTTTGAATATTTATTGAAGAGCGGTTGGATTTTGCATGTTCCTTTTTGCACAAACATCAACTATGCCTACTGCAAACCGGTCAATACTGTTCTGTGGTCAAGTGCATGATAAAAGTGGAATAAATAATCTTAAGCCTGCAATGTACTGCTACATTATATTTTCTTCGATTTGCAACACATTTCCTCTCTTACAAATACTAATGTAAATGAGCAAATCGCAACAGGATTCTACTGAGTAAACCAGTACGATTAGACAGTACTACAGTCAATGCTTGCGTATACTTGTAGCAAAAAATAAATGCTTACAGATAGAACTTAACTATCTGATTATTGCTAGTTCTCTGATTATTGTAGATTATTTGTATTTATGATAGTCCTTCGAATATGTATATTTATAGAAAAGAAACTTTGTTCTTAAGTGTTCCACGTTATATGTAAATACTTTGTATGTGGTAATCCTACATCGGCAAGATTTTATGTGAATTATTAAAATTAAATGAGTTTTTAATGTGTATCTATTGACTTTCTAACTGTTAATTGCCCAAGATTGATTTTCCAAAAAGACAAGTTTAGTGGATTTAATTGTTGGGGGGGGGGATTTTGGTACTCCACCATCTTTTATTCTTATCTTGCTACAACTGGCATGGAACACCTGATCTTCTAATACACTCTGTTTTAGCTTACCAAATTAATCCATGAATATAGATTTAAACATGTATTGCACTCATCTACCTTATAGACCACAGTTTCTGAATAATGGCTCAGTTCACACAATATCCTACTAAAAAGCCAACTAACTACCGGTACATCATGGATAAAAGAGAATATTTTTAGCTCATGGTTGAACTGTGAGGTCCTTGGTACTTTCTGAGATTGAAGGTTTTCTTGAAGATGTTTCATTACCAAACTAGTTAATATTAATGCTCTGATGGGCACTGATGATGTTTTCTAATTTGGTAATGAAATGTCTGCAAGAAAACCACCAAGTTCACAGAGCATCAATAACTACATTATGGCTTAGTATATTGCTTAGTGCATTATGGCTTAGACATTGTATGCTGTGGTCCTTGGAATTGCTCCATTTTACTCTAGCGATAAAATTGGATTTCCATACAATGAATGAGCATTTTCTCTCAATTTTGCTATCCAGAAATTTGTAGTAATCTATTTGTGAAAATAAGCTTATTTTCTACAAAGTAATTCTATGCCAATAGAATTTGAACCATAAAATGCTGTACCAATATAGGATAGCAAATTCATTTTATGCAGTCATACAACCGCTTATAAATTCATTCTAATTTTATTACCAAATGTGTGCCTACTCTCTGATGATTAATACATTTGCAACTGAAAATATAAGGATTCCAGATTTGAAAAACGACCTGTGTTATAATAAACATATAATGTAGCTTTTGCACTTAATACAATTCCATAGAGAACATAGTAAGCAATAATTATAACTGGTATCATCAATGCCTCAGTAGCAGCATCACCTCAGTTGCATAAAAGTGCTGATCCTGAACAAATAAAAATGCTAAATAAATATTTACAAAGCTGCAGACAGCCAAATATGATTTAAATTGGCTTTAAACCAGTTTAGCTCTCTGGACTTTGTAAATGAAAAGTATGCTGATAGAATAAATTGAGTAGAAGACCAAATTATGAGAGACGTGACTTATCAGGTAAGGGTAAAAAAAAATCTTAGCAGTTATTAAAGACAGCAGCATAATTTACCTCAAATACTTTTCTCTGTTTTTAGACAGTTGTTTTTACACGTGCTAAATTAAGCTTTGTTTTAATATTTTCTAGCACTAATCGTAATGGCCTACTTCATATATGTTGCATTGTAAACCAGACTTTACAAACCATTTTATAATTATGTGTTGTACTGTAATTTATTGTTTCGTTTGTTTTGGCTTAGCACAATATTTAAATCCAGTGGCAAAGTAAGTTAAATCAAGGGTTACTAGTGTGAGTAGGGCTTGTTCTTTTTCCTACATGTATCTTGATTAGTTAGTTCTCTCCACATTTCTTAAACTAAAGTTTCCTGGTTCGTTTATAAAAATGACTAAAACTTGGTTTGTAAACTAAGCTATAAAAGCAAGTTCTGGGTATTTCATAGGCAACCATGTTAGCTAGCTAGATAGTTGTGGAAGAATGAGCTCAAGGGTTCTGATATTGATGACTGTCAAGTGGGCGGTGGGAAAAATTATATCCTGCATGACTAATGTTTTTATAGATCTATAAAAGCAGTTTGAAAGACAGGCTATTTCTACAGACAAGCTTTCTGCAATCCTCATTAGCAAATTGCATGGTCTTCTTTCTTGCCTTTAGCCATGCAGAGAATATGGATTTGTGCTTGTAAACCACCGTTTTTGCTTTGAGTGATTCCAATGACTTTTGATAACAGTATTCTGTTTTATAGCTGGTGATCTGAGAATTGTATATGGAGAATAGGCCATAAAGGAAGTGGAAAGCTTTAAGAAAGATGATGTAAGTTTCAGTCTGCAGGGTGCCTTATGATTTGAAAGCAGACTTATTTATGATGCTCCCTCTGTGTGTGAATTGTGAAGCAGGCTATCAAAATATATCTTTTAAGTTTACACAATCCATGGCATTTAGGTGCTACAGCCTTCAGACAATCGAAGAATTGACAAGCTTCAAGCCATCTTAGTTTTCAAGAAGTGATATACACAGCCCTCAGAACCACAGATTAGCCAGTCCCATTTTAACCTAGCTTGTAGCTTGCTATAGTTTAATGTGCTAAACAAACTTTGTTAATTGTGCTGAATAAACCATACATAAGATAATATAGTTAATATAGTTAAGATATAGTTAAGCTTGTATTGCAGGCATTGTCATAAGCTACAATGTTTTGTGCTGCAGCAGACTCAAGTTTACTTTTATTTATTTAAAGAACTTCTATAACTCACCCATCTCAATTTAGTGTCTCTGTGTGCCTAACAGTGCATAAAACATAAAATAATGCAATATAAAAAGCAGGGGAAAATATACAGCCAGTTGATACAGCCTTGTCCTATATAATACCCTCCAGCGACATTGTCCTGCAATTCCATTTTGCAGCTACCATAAAATTTATGGCCTAACACATCAAATTGGAGAAGACTGGTTTGAAGAGTTGTCACATCGACTCTTTGTTTGAAAATGAATCACAGAAAGTCCAGTCCATTTTTCTATTTATAGCAGTTCTCAGTCAACATTCTCATTTCTTAAATGAAGGTATAATTCTCCCAGGTCTTGGGTATGAGGCAGTAGTGGGTTCTAAAACCCTTTACTACCGATTTGCGTGCGCGCGCGCAGAAGCATCCCGCCGCTGCTACCAGCTCTAAGAACCGGGCCAAACCGCTGGTATATGGTGGTAGACCTTTTATTATAGCTGTTATGGTTGATACAATCTATTATTGGCTGTAGTTGGTGTTCTGTTTTTTCTACCAATTGTATTCTTTTTTGTATGTATTGTTTTTATTTGCAAAATATGAATATATTCATAATTATTCAAAATGGTATATAATTACTCAAAAATACTTGTTAATATGTGAATAATGCTTGGAACCATTACGGCCTTCTGGTTGCAGCATCAGCCAAATGTCCATTGACCTTATTTCCTTCTCTCTGCCTTTCCCATTAGCTCTTTCAGCAGGGAAGAACTGTAACTTGGTATGTATTGCTCAGAAAAAAAATAATCTTCCTATCATTATTGTAAAAAAGTTTTCAGTTCACTTGTAGTTTCTGGCAGTCTTCTGGTAATATTCCCTGACACTAATTATTTAATATTAGAACAGTTACGTTTCATTTGGATAAAAGGTAGATTATATCCCTCTCTAATTAAAAAAAAAGTTTCACTGTTAATCATATTAATATGTTTTCCTCGTTGTTTTAGCTTTACATAGCCTGAAGATAAACATTTTTCAGCTCTACAAGAGGCATATCTTTACATATTCTACCAAAATTTTTATATCCCATCATGAAAAAGGACTGCTCGCCCTGGATTAATAGCAATAGCAATAGCACTTAGATTTATATACCACTTCATAGTGCTTTATAGCCCTCTCTAAGCGGTTTACAGAGTCAGCATATTGCCCCCAACAATCTGGGTCCTCATTTTACCCACCTCGGAAGGATGGAAGGCTGAGTCAACCTTCAGCCGGTGAGACTTGAACTGCCGAACTGCAGCTAGCAGTCAGCTGAGGTAGCCTGCAGTGCTGCACTCTAACCACTGTGCCACCTCGTCTCTTTTAACTCTCAGACTTTTGGTGGTGAGGGTCTATGTCTGAATTTAAAATGTTTTTTAATTTTTCATTGGGAGCCACCCAGAGTTTGCTGAAAAATGGGTGGCTATATAAATGTTTTGAATAAAATAATAAATAAAATCCTAAACAGGTACCATAGTAGCCAAGTTTGCATTGGGTTCCCTTATTTCTGATAAAATCCATTCATAGAAAATTGACTATCTCAAACAAGTGGCTATCTCAAGTGTATGAAATGTATGGTTACTAAATAATCATTTAAACAGTGTTTCCTCTATCTTATTTGTCTTATTATTTCATTATTTCAAAAATACCCAACCTCAGGGACTATAGAAAAAGTATGAATAGAATAGAATAGAATAGAATAGAATAGAATAGAATAGAATAGAATAGAATAGAATAGAATAGAATAGAATTCAAATCACATTAGGAAACAGTCAATATAAATCGTAAGGATACAAACAACAAAGTTACAGTCATGCAGTCAAAAGGAGGAGATGGGTGATAGGAACGATGGAAAGATTAATAGTAGTGCAAACTTAGTAAATAGTTTGACAGCGTTGAGGGAATTATTTGTTTAGCAGAGTGATGGCGTTCGGGGAAAAACTGTTTTTGTGTCTAGTTGTTCTGATGTGCAGTGCTCTATAGCGTCGTTTTGAAGGTAGGAGTTGAAACAGTTTGTGTCCAGGATGTGAGGGGTCTGTAAATATTTTCACAGCCCTCTTTTTGACTCGTGCAGTATACAAATCCTCAATGGGAGGCAGGTTGGTAGCAATTGTTTTTTCTGCAGTTCTGATTATCCTCTGAAGTCTGTGTGTGTCTTGTTGGGTTGCAGAGCTTATAAAGTTGTTATAGCATATAAAAACTGATGGAATTGACATACAGTAGGTTAAATAAACCTACAGTTCTTTCAAATGTGGCATTTAAAAATTGCACTCAACCTAATCAGGTTGGAAAATTTTCTACTTAGGTCTATTTGCTTATTGTTTTTGAACAAATCTGTGGAAAAAGAAATCCATGTTTCTGGTAGCTTGATTTAACCATGTGGTAGCAGCTGAATCATATTTCAGTTTTATGCATACACTTTGCTATTATTTTCAAGGCCTACTCCATTTAATACATTGCAACTCATAAATATGAATCAGAGAGAGTTCTCCAAAGGACCTATTTATTTTTGAAGCCTCTCATATTACTTCTAACATTATCTATCTACCTCAGTTCTGGAAATTTGTTTTCAGATGCAAACCATGCAGGTAGTAATCCATTTAGGACAAAAATTCAGGTATAACATGGGCCCATGGGAAAATCAGAAGATTAGACTCAATGGGTTTGAGGGTTTATTTTTTTACACACACACACACACACACACACACTGGCAGTGATTCTTCTGTACCCATATAATTAAATTATTTGATTCATGCTAGATGATGCTATAATTTGATATCAAGTTTCTCCGTTCTGTTCCCTTATTAATTTTTCTTTTAATGATGAAACTATTAATAGACACATACAGAAAACATCTTGAGTTGAAGAGAGATTTGTTTGTTACTCTATTTCATATAGCAGAACCCCCCTCCCCCATTTTACCATCTCTTCATTTGTTCATCATTATACCATGCTAATATGTGTATATTAACCCTTATATTTACATTTCTCCAGTTGGATTTACATCAGCACCGAAGAACTTATGAATTTCCTGATATTGAATTCTAAGTTCAGCAATTTCTGATGATTGGTCAAGATAGATGAGGTTTGGGGACCCCTGCTTTATAACCTGTGGACTTCAACTCCCAGAATTCCTCAGATAGCCAACATTCTGGAAGTTGAAACCCAAAGGTCGTAAAGGGGTCATAGCTGCCTGTCTCTGCTCTTTATGGGAACATGGGAGATATAATCCTGTTTAACATGGTAATCCATACCGTGGTTTATTCCATGCTCAGCAAAAAAGGGACAGGATTTTATTTTCTTGGTCATTGTATTTTACTTTGCAAGCTATGATAGGATGAAGGCAATATTTATTTATTTATTTATTGATTTATTTGTCAACAAGTGCAAGGAAACAGGACACATGAAAAAATGGCACAAATAAATGGATATAAAGAAGCAAAACATAGCCATAAACACATAAAATGAGTACATACAAATGGGTACAGTAGGACAGGGACGGTAGGCACGCTGGTGCGCTTATGCACGCCCCCTTAGGGACCTCTTAAGAAACGTGTAAGGTCCACGGTAGACAGTTTAAGGTAAAAGGTATGGGGGTTAGAGAAACTAACAACAGGATCAGGTAAAGTATTCCAGACATTTACTACTCTATTGCAGAAGTCGTATTTTCTGCAATCAAGATTAGAGCGGATTACATTTAGT
>QLTV01002149.1:1434538-1456631 GCA_003457575.1 Thermophis baileyi
TGTATTAATGTCCAAAATACAGTGTGTTCCAGGCAGGTGAGCAGTATTCAAGGATAGGTCTGGCAAAGGTTTTGTATGCCCTAGTTAGCTGTATAACGTTACCAGAGAGAAAACTTCGTAAAATAAGGTTTTATTTTAACATTTATATTGTTTTAACATAGGGGAGCTTCCAAGTACACTTATTTGTAATCCAGTCTTAGGATGGTAAGTGAGAAGATGGTCAATTAGAATAATCAAATTTGTCATGGAACATCAGAGTCATCCAATGAGTCAAACTCAAGGACCAGAGTATAAAACAAAACATTCTATTTCTGGTACTGAAACCTCCAGGGAAGGATTATTATCAGTGACCTTTTTCATACAGTAAAAGGATATTTTCTTTGGAAGCCAGCTAAAATAAATCCTTCCAAAACAAAAGCTTCTGTCTTTGAACTGGTGGGTCATGATCCATCTTGATCTTGATTAACTTAGACAGTAGCATCCCTCCTGCTATACCAGAATAATTTTAAGAAAGAATATATTTTCACACCCTGCTTGCTTTCTATACATATTAATAGGCCATCAGAAACATTCATAATTATTAGTAATATTATTTGGATACACGGTATTCCTGCCCAAAGAGAAAACATGTTATATTGACCTTCACATCTTTTTTTAACTTGGAATGATGCATAGAAGGAATGATCAACTTATAAATGTATTAACAGTAATAAATCAATGGGTTCATGTCAGAGTAACAGAAATGCTTCCATCCTAAAGGTTTTAGTATCACCCAAAGGGATCAATAGAGATATAGAAAGACAGACACGTCAAAAGGATTTTCTTCCCAATTTGTCATGCAGCATTTGATAAGAGCCAGTAACTTGAGTAACTGGTTAAATATTGCAGAATAAAAAGAAAATAAGATTTCATTCCAACTGAATAGCAAAATAAGAGTATACATCTTTGTGGCTTGATATGATGGGTTGATTTGAGAAGGATCAAAGTAATTATTAAAGAAATTGCTCCTTGGGTGGAAAATACTAAGTTTGGCTTGATTTTATTTATTCATGACATTTATATCCAATATGTTCATTTTTTAAAATCACCCTAAATTGTTATACAGTATATGACTTGTGTAGAGAATATGGACATCATAGGTCCAGGATATCTTCATTCTCCCTTCACCCAATTCTGAAGAATTAGTCAGCAGCATCCACAATTCTCATATTTATAACTTTTTTAGATATTAACTTCTTTTTAAAAGATCCGAACTGGTAATAATTACAGGTGGTCCTCAACTCGCAATAATCGTTTAATGTCCATTCAAACTTATAATGGTGCTGAAAAAAGTGACTTATAATCTGTCCTCGCACTTACAATCATCACAGTATCTCCACTATCCCATGACCAAATTTGGGCACTTGGCAACCAGCATGTATTTATGACGATCGTAAGGTCCTTTGGTCACATGATCGCCATTTGCAGCCTTCCCAGTTGTCTTCTGACAAAGTCAATGGGGAAAAACCAGATTCACTTAATAATAGCATCATTCACCTAACAACTGCGATGAATTTGCTTAACAACCAGGGCAAAAGAAGGTCATATAATTGGGCACAACTCACTTAACAACTGCTTTGCTTAGCAATGGAAATTCTGGTCCCAACTATCGTCATAAGTCAAGACCTACCTGGTTTTCTTTCTTACAAAATGTACACTCACTGAATGAGGCTTCCTCTGACATAAATTGCACTCACTGCTACCAGCATGATTTCACCACATTTCCAAATACCTTAGAGTTGCTCTGCTGTTTTGCAAATTGTTCATTCCCTGCATGATCGTTCTTCCCATTACTTTGGCCTTCAGCCAAACCTATTATGTCTGCCTCTTTTTCTAGTTCATGTCTCAGACAGCCTTATCATTACTCAGCCACACTTTCTTCCAGAGGATCCAGATGCTTTTAAAAAAAAAAAATCCCTTGCAATAACATTGTGATTTGGTTTTCTTCTCCAGAAAGCACATACTTTTTTGAAATTGGGTGATGTATAGAGAAAAAAATTGTATGCTATCTGTACATACCATGAATAGAACCCATGACGTCGCAACAAGATAAATCCTTCTGATCCATTTTGGAGACTTTAATTTTTTTTTTAATTTAAGAAAAAGCCTTTACATCTGCTACTTTAATCTGGAACCCTCCAAACGTATTGGGAGCACAGCTGCCAGAAAATAGCCTTTTAGAACAGAGGTCTTCAAACTTGGCAACTTTAAGACTTGTAGACTTCAACTCCCAGAATTCTCCAGCCAGCATAGCTGGCTGGAGAATTCTGGGAGTTGAAGTCCACAAGTCTTAAAGTTGTCAAGTTTGACGACCCCTGTTTTAGAAGGACAGTAGCCCACAAAGGCATATGGCATGTTGGGAAAGTTGGTGGTTGCAATCCGTCTCTTTTGTCACTTATATGTCTTCCCTTTCCTTCCCTCCCAGCAATACATAAATTGTGTGGAGCTACTCCCATTGCACAGGATGCTCTTCTCTATTTCCCTCTTTAAACCCTGGACTGTGAACTTTTCAAGAAGGCTGTCACTATGTTGTTGTTTTTTTAACCCCTCCTTGGTCTGCTTGTCAAAGTTGGCATTTGACTTGAGTCTTGAATTCATGTGCCAAGAAGGCTGGGCAGGCTCTCTGCAGTCTGGGCACTGCTGTGCTGGATGCCATGTCCTGCTTCTCATTCACATGCATTACACATAGTATGAGACAGAGTAGAGAAATTGTGTGTCTGATGATAGATGGGTTTACTCTGGAAGATCTGCTACTTTAATCTGGAACCCTCCAAACGTATTGGGAGCACAGCTGCCAGAAAATAGCCTTTTAGAACAGAGGTCTTCAAACTTGGCAACTTTAAGACTTGTAGACTTCAACTCCCAGAATTCTCCAGCCAGCATAGCTGGCTGGAGAATTCTGGGAGTTGAAGTCCACAAGTCTTAAAGTTGTCAAGTTTGACGACCCCTGTTTTAGAAGGACAGTAGCCCACAAAGGCATATGGCATGTTGGGAAAGTTGGTGGTTGCAATCCGTCTCTTTTGTCACTTATATGTCTTCCCTTTCCTTCCCTCCCAGCAATACATAAATTGTGTGGAGCTACTCCCATTGCACAGGATGCTCTTCTCTATTTCCCTCTTTAAACCCTGGACTGTGAACTTTTCAAGAAGGCTGTCACTATGTTGTTGTTTTTTTAACCCCTCCTTGGTCTGCTTGTCAAAGTTGGCATTTGACTTGAGTCTTGAATTCATGTGCCAAGAAGGCTGGGCAGGCTCTCTGCAGTCTGGGCACTGCTGTGCTGGATGCCATGTCCTGCTTCTCATTCACATGCATTACACATAGTATGAGACAGAGTAGAGAAATTGTGTGTCTGATGATAGATGGGTTTACTCTGGAAGCACATTCCACTATTATAAATTCACTTGATCTTTCTCAGTAGCAGCAACAGAATCTAGAGATCTTGGAAAAGATGTTCTCAACCAGTATTTCCAGAGTGCCATGGGCACACTTATTGGGTGGTGTTTTTTTTTTTTAACATTTTTATATTTTCTAGTTGTGTTTTTTGTCCTTTTGGCAATCTGAATGTGAAATGGATATAGTAACTATCCTGTGTCATAAGAACAGATCTCTTATTACATAGTCATAATATTAATTTAGAATTGCTCTGCCAAGAATTGTTCAGAAATGTATTAATTTGTTTATGCAGTGATGGCAATAAATCTAAGCAACATTTTATTTTGAGCCTAACACACTCTCTGACATGACTGACTCCTCTTATTTGACTTCAGTTTGTCAAGTATTGGACTCAGCATAGAAATCCCATCAGATCAAATAGATCAGGGCTTTCAAACTCCCAGCCTGCGGGCCGGATGCGTCACATGCTGGCCACGCTGATGCTCGGTTTAGTGAAGGGGGAAAAGTCCGGATACATCACATGACGCCACCATGACGATGTGAGTTTTACACCCCTGAAATAGATAATTTGGAATTCTACAGCTGTATTCCAAATATTGCAGAGACCTCTTTCAAAGGCAGACTCCAAAAGTTACAATCAGAATAAAAATATTCTCTACAAAAGCATTCAAAGAAGGGAGGTTTGGAAAGATGAGAATCTAGGGTTTCCTGGATCCCATGTAAATATATCATGGTGCTGTGCAGATAATGAATATCAAGAATTTACATGCAAGGAAAAGATAGCTGATAGGAAAGACTTTCTATCTCTAATTCCAGCAAATGGAAAACTCCTGCTTGTGTTTAGGGACAAAAAGTCCATATTTTTCTTTAACATCCAATTTAATGTTCTCATTTATAGCTGTGCATTATAAAGGCTGACATAAACATTTATTGGGGATGTGGAAAGTAAGCTGCAATCTTTTGTTGTATCTTCCTTTTCTTTGTAATAAAAACTGTGTGTTTAATCACCATCACTAAGGTATTCTGTTCTAAGTAGTCATAACTAGGTGAAGGACCCCTCTGTTCACCCTTTCTACATGACAAATCACTTCTTTTGGGAGGAGCACAATCTTATCCAAAATAAATATTGGGGTTAATATTGGATCACCCATTGATAAGATTTGAGCTGTGGTTGTTGTTCACTATTCCGATCCTCACAGTTTTCAAATGATAGTTCAGGATATTCATGATATCTCTGGCTTGGACCAGGGTGACACTGTGTAAGATGTCATCTATGGATGATGGATGTCCTCTTCCAGTGGTCTCATAAACAACATAGGGGAGATGAATGAGCCCCATGGAACCCCCATTACACAAGGGATCAAGCTTCTTCTCCAAATATTGGCTGAAAGTATCTGTTTAGGTAGGAACGATCCATCATTAAACAGTGCCCCCAACTCTTGTAGGTATCCAGAAGTAGTTGAGTAGTAGTTATTAAACACCGCTAAGAGGTCAATAGGACCAAGGTGGGCATATACCCCAATATAGTTCATGATAAAGGTCACCCAAGAACAACAAATGCTATTTCTGTCTTATGAATGACATTGAATCCCAACTGAAAATGACCTACACAATCCATTTCCTCTAGAATTCTCTGTAGTTGATTTCCCAGTAAGAGAAGATTGGACTTTCCAATAGAGAAGGCTGAGGACTACACAAAAGTGATCAAACATGGATGGATCCAGAGAGTGCCTTATCTCCTAGCATGGATCAAGCCTACCAAATTCAGTATTTCCATTTCTCATTCTGAAGAACAAGTGTAGGCCTCAACCTTCCAACAACTTATAGCCATAGAAAAAAATAAGCAAAAATTGATCTACTAAGCAGACTCTTAAGTCACAGATATAAATTCTGCTCTGTTTGGTTAAGGATCATTTATTCTGCCTGAAATAAAAAGTGTTGCCTAGTATATTTTTGTCTTTTTAGTGATAGTCAAGTGGTGCTTCAAAGAGATGATGCCATCTACTGGCTAGCTGTGATATTACAATTCGGGGGAAAAGTCCAACAGCAGTGGAGAGCGCCTTCACCTTTGGCACACATAATTCACACATCAGTTAAACCAGGGTTTATGTAAACACTATAGTGTAGAGTCACCCAAATGTAATTTATTAAACCAAATGGCTGTATTCATACAGCACTCTGACTCCAAACAAAGCACACTCCATATCAGTAATCACATACCTTTAATTAATTAAATTTACATGCCACCCATCTCGTGGTTCCAGAAAATAATACATTAGCTATGGCATCAAGCCTGCTTGGTTATGAGAGCGGCTGCGAGTTATTACAATGTATTGGAAGTCACTTTGAAATTCATTTATACTCGGGCTGGGATCTGCTTCTAAAACCTAATAAAATTGCAAGAATAATGGCGTGTCTAAGGTCAGGCTCTGGTCGGTCTGAAGTTTCCCCATAAAATCAAGAAAACCCCGTTGAAAAATTGACATTTCTTCTAAGCGTCACCCGGATCCGCGGCCTCCCGTCGAGGCGAACCTTCCACGCCCAACCGCGTACAACCCTGCACGGCGTTGTAGGCAGCCGGGACTGAACCGAGCAGCTGCGGCCGCCTCGCCAGCCCAACCTGGCACTTGGCCGCCACGGGGCGCGGAGCCAACCTGCCGGGCGCGGGCAAGCGGAGAGGAAGCCTCTCACGGCTGGGCAGGGCGAGCGGCCGAAGGTAGCTCGGCGGCGGCGGCGGCGGTCCAGGAAGCCCTGTCGCCTTCCCCGCCCGGGGCCAGGCGGAGCCAGCCGCTGAGGAGGAAAGGAGGAGGAGCGGGTGAGAGGTCGCCCAGCTCCGGTCGCCCATAGAGACGGAGGAGTCCCGAGTGGCGAGGAGGGCGGAGGCGTGTGGGGGCGCCGAGGAGGGACCCGCGGACGGTGAGCGGCGGGGCGGCGGGGCTGCTTTGGGGGAGAGCGGGAAGGTCTCGGCGAGAGGCAGCGCCTTCTTCCTTCTTCCCTGCCCCGGGTTTTTGTCTCCGCCTCTCGCCATTGCGGCGACGGCTGGCGGGTGAGGACTCTCCCTCGGCTCTGCCCGCCGCTGCCCTTCGTCCCTGGCTGGCGGCGTGGTTTCAGGCGGCGGCGCTGGGCATCACCGGGGGCGCCTGGCTCTTTCCCACCGCTGCGGGGCGCTGGGCGAGGCGTGGCTGCGGCGCGGGGACGGCGCTTGGGGCCGTTAGGCCACCCGTCCCTGGCTGGTCCCGGGTCCCGGCTGCGCTTGCGAGGGCGGGGAAGCCTGTTCGGGGACCCTCTTTTTCTTCTCCCCCCCCCACAAGCCGTCCGTGGTCAATTAGAGAACACAGGCGCGGTTGTGTGTCTAAAGCGCCTGGGGGATGACCAGACAAACACTGTTGCGAAGCCGAAGACCCGGGCCTGGAAGCAGCTCCAGGTTCTGAGGCAATGAGCCCTGCCTGCCCTTAGCCTCCCTAACCGGTTTCACGGAGCCTCAGCCTATCATTTTGTTGTCTCGCATTAGAGTCAGTTAAAGGAACTTGGATTAATTTCTGTGTCTCCTTCCCAAGCTCTTTGACTTGACTGGCTCTCCCCACGAAGGAGTGGGCTTGCCCCCCAGGCTTCCCTGGGCCGCTGGATCGGCCCTTATTTCAGAAACGCAGAGGATTCGTGTAGACAGTAGAGAAACTCGACATTGCTCTGGCCCAGGGGTTGCGTTGGCCTGTATTCATGTTCGGCAAGTTTGGCTTGCCTGTGAAATGTATGGCACATTCGGCCCACTTTTCTCAAAGACAATCGCACAGAACTTAAGTTCTGCTGGCCCCCCCTCGGTAAAAAAAAAAAGGTGTGGTATGAATACCTTATGCAGACAAACACAGCAAGAGAGAGAAAGCTTCCTTTCTCTGTTACTAATTACCTCCAAGTAGGTACTATCCAGAGTTTTTGGACACTAACTCCCATCATCATAAGCACCAGATTGGGAATGGGGAAATCAGTATATGGCAGATTGGTTTTGCCTTGATGGGGGATCACTATTGTTTGGCTAGAAGACCCATCTTTGTCCTATTTGGTATATTGGCTGCAATATTTTGTAGATGAAGGTTGCCTACTCTGTACTGGGTGTCCAGCGGTGCGCGGATGCTATTTTCTCATTGGTAAAATGTTATAATTCATAACCCTAATTCATGCTAATTCAGTTGCTGGATTTCTATAGATCTCTGTAGTTGTAGAAAAAGGCAGTAGTCGGCATGGTAGCTGGAGATGGATCTAACTATTAATGGTATACTTACTTTTTTCTATTGGTTGTGTTTCAGTAATGGCTGGGTGTCACAAACATAATTTGTATTCCGCATTTGGGCAAAAATACACACATCATCTATTTCTACTTTTGGAATCTTTTTCAAAATGGCAGAATTTTGGAAAGAACAAATTATTTTGTACACAACCTAAAGAGAAGCAGCAGGAGAAAATAGTTATCAAGGGGCCTTCCACTGTCTGCCTTCCCTTAAGCTGCTTATATGTACTATTAAAAAAAATCTCTACAATTTGTGAAAGTGAGCCGAATGAGACTCCACCCAGTACTGAGGATGTTGTAAGAGGAGGAAAAAAAGGAAGTGATTGTTCCAATCTGAATGTTAGGTGACTCTGGAGCATACGCTGAGAACAGTAATAAACGTTACACTTTCACCATTGCTAGTGAAATGTCTACTGAATAATAATTGCATTTCCTCCACAAAGTAACAGTATGATTGGCAGGAATCCAGAGTCTTGGCTTTCTAGACTGCCATAAGAGACAGTTGTCATTGATCATTCCCATAGTGCTCTGCATGACCAGAAACATTGAGAAAGGAAGTGGGCCTCTCATATCTCCCTTAGTGTTCATCTTTCACTGATGGTGAGTTTCTATCTGTTCCAAAGTTCAGCACGATTGAAATTTCAAGTTAAAAACATACTTCTCCACCTTTCTGGAGGGGATTTTTATATCCCCAAGTCTACTGCAAATTCAGCACAGTGTGAAGGTCTCCTCCTCACATTTCCAAGTTCAGAATTGAAGAAGGATTTCTCTTTTGTTCCGACACTTTGGCAAATACATTTTTGGAGGCCTGATGTTGGGAAGCTAGTCACAAGAAAATGGGACAGCAGAACATTAGAGAGTTGTTGAACGTGTTCTGTCATGCTTAAAGTTGATTTTGTTTGTTATGGAAATGAAACACAAGACTGACTGCATAGTGAAATGCAACAGAGTTGGATTAAACAGCTTCTTCTATTTAATAGCTATTTAAGACAAACTCTATTTAAATTTCTTTTAAGTTAGAATTCCTCCCTTACACTTGCTTTATATGATTATAACTGTCAGCACATTATAACTGTTTTAGGTGACATGAAATTATTTGCTCTAAGAAAGATTTAGCTTCAATTTCTGTATTTTTTGTTAACTTTTTTTTAGTAGCTATGCAGATACCGGTAGAAAAAAATAATGTCATGATGAATTGAAGTTAGGGTGGTTTTCTTTTACAGACTGCATTTATTTAGATTTTATGTAACTATACTCATAGCATGTATACTTAAAGTATTTTACAGTGTAAACTGGTTCCTTAGAGATTTAGAGTATGTCATATTTTTAGGGTCTGAGCTGAACTTATTTTTTTTATTTTCCATTTTAAAGATTATTGTAAATGTTAACAATTGTTTTCAGCATTTGTACATACCCATCATGCTTTTTTAAAATTGATTTATTGCAGGCTTGGCTAATTCTTGGATGGGAGACCTCTAGGCAAGGTCAGCTTTAAACTTGACCTTAGTAGACATTGGCCTAGGATACCTTCCAAATCATTCCAGAATTGCACATATTTTGATCAATACAGTGTCATATCATCAGTCAAAGTGGCTGAGGAACTCAGTAGTCTTGGCACTGCCTCCAGGGAATCCCAGAGTTATAGGATAAACTAGAAATTTTAAAAAATCATCTCGTGATAAATAATTTCCATACTGTTGCAAAGAATACTAAATGGCTGGACCCATGAAATTATCAGGAGTCAAGTTCAACTCCTTTGATACAAACATACACACACACATGAATAAAATGATATCAATGGCAATTTGAATACCAGAAGTTGTTTTTCTCTTAATTTTAGTCCCTGGTGATGAGTTAAGATTGAAAGAATTGTGAGGGGTACTCAATAGTTCAGTTTTATCTCATAATTTGAAAGTTGGTTATGGTTTTGATTCTACAGTAGACAGATACATCTTATATTACAGCTTCAGGACTTGTAGAATTTGATTATTTTGTATTATTGTGGAGATTGACTATATTTCACAATTCGGCTTTGGTTGGCTTCAGCATTTATAGCAGTAAAGAAATATTGTCTCATTTCATCTGCAGACAAAATTTGTAATACAGTAGTCAGCTGTTGAGCTCTACCGGCACATGCTAACTGGATTCATGCCTTGCACGTCCCACAGTTTCTTCCATCATGATTTACTGAATTATATTACATTATAAACTAAATTACATAACAAGATATAAAGCAGATTTCTAAACCACAGTGATTGCATTAATATAACATGCTCACTACTAAAGTCAAACAAACAGTGTATGGCTATTATATGAACCAGGCCAGTGTCTCAAAGGAACTGTATTCAGCTTGCTATATTGTATAACGATTAATTACCACATGCAAGGAGTGTTTTTCAAGGTTGGAAGGTTCCTACATAGCTGAATAAGAAATGAATGAATTATGCTATGGAACTAAGGCCAAATATAATTCTTCAAATACAAGTTATTGCTAAAGTATTTAGTATTTCCAACCTTCCATGTAATTCACAACCCCTGCACTGTAGAAACTGCGGTTATCAATAAGTGTCTCAGGCTCAAAGTCTGCAATGGATGGGCCAAGCAAAGGTTTTGTTTTTTTTCACATCAAGTACATGAGATAAATAACTTCAGATTATAAGATCCCACAACAGTCATTTGCAGGAACAGAAAATAATTTGGGATCTGCATTCTGCTTGCTTGCTTTCTCTTTATAAAGAGAGACAAAATTATGCTCAGCTCTTCCTGTTGCTTCCTTCAAGAAAAGCCAGTAATAACATTTGCTTTTGCTTTTCTCCAGAGGAGAAAAACTCACATGCGCTAGGTGAGTTCCTCAGAAAATGCCCCTAATTCAGATATGGGCATTTTATCATCCATCCATCCATCCATCCATCCATCTGGAAGTAAGCAAGGCTGAATAAGAAAAGAACCCTGACAGACAACAGATAATAGCAAATGAAGTAAAATTCATTTCAACAAAAATTATACACCATCACTGAAATTATACTGAAATGTTAATCCATTATTGTGCATACAGCTGTACTGATATGAATGCAGATTAACTTGTTAGAGAGCGGTAGAAACATACAACATTCATGTAGCAAAAAGCACTCGCATGCTTTGTGAAGTAAAAACAAAGTTATAACCACAAGATAGATGTGATAAGCTGCAAAATCAATCACTCATTCAATCAAATAGAAATACAGTATCAGACATATGTCTTTTTTTTTAATCTTGCAAGTCTGGTTTAGCAAGAAAAAAACTAAAGATGGAAAGATGATTAAGCTCACGTACATGACATGTCTTCCATATAAACAAAAATAATTAAATAGCATTGTATCAGCTATGTCTGTATTTTGTTGACTGCTAGTCATAGATAAGCAATAAAACCAAAATGCTGGCGATGCTCCTATTCTAAATCCAGCATCGCGTTTGCCACTAACATGTCTAGATAACAATGTAGCCTTCTCCAATCTGGTGTCCTCCCGATGGGTTGAAGTTGCACCTTGTGTTGTAATGGTTAAAGTGTTGGGTTAGAAGCTGGGGATCAAGGTTTTAGTCCATCTCAACCACATAAACTCTCATTATGATCTGAGGCCAGTCAATCTCCCTCTGCCCAACTTTCCACACAAGGCGATTTTTATGGAAAGAATTTTTTTTTAAAAAAGAGAACTCTATGTGCATTGCCTTGAGTTTCAAACAAAAGATGATTGTCATAAATACTAACTCAAAAATATATGATTTTATACTAATGAATGGCCAGCTTGAATTTTAACCTCTCCACAGGAGTTCCTTCCCTCTATAGAAATTCATTTGCAAAAAGATCCTTTTGTCTTTGAATGGCTGGCAAATCATCAAGGATCTGCCAAACAACCTAATTCCAACTGTGGCCCTGCATCTGAAAACTTTAATAACATTAAATATAAAAATCTGAATCTTCTATGAGTTCAGGCTTAGATTTAACAACAGTATAGTGGAGGGGTGGGCAACTATGGCCCCTTTACAACCTGTGGACTTCAAATCCCAGAATTCCTGAGCCAGAGACAAAGCTGGTTTAAACAACTGAATCCACAGGATGAATTCATACATCTGGCCAAGTCAAAATGCAGCTTGTTTGTTGGAGGTTTTGTGTACTGTATGAACCCAAGTACTTCTGGTTTATTTAAACTATAATTTAACACTACATAAAATCAAGTCAATGTGTGCTCAGTAAAATTTCTAAAACCATCTGGGCAGAAATCTTGACTGGACCATCAGAGGCTTCAGTCTTAGGCTTTTTTAAAAAAAAGCTTGCTATGAGATGTTTAATAATATTTTGAGATGAGGTGAAACTGAAAAAGTAGATAATGCCGCAAAGTTAAATCAATATTCAGACAATTTTGTTAAACTATAACATTGAGCTAAATGATGAATTTCAACAAAGTTAAGTATGAAACCCTGATTT
This sequence comes from Thermophis baileyi, assembly GCA_003457575.1. Classification (NCBI taxonomy): domain Eukaryota; kingdom Metazoa; phylum Chordata; class Lepidosauria; order Squamata; family Dipsadidae; genus Thermophis; species Thermophis baileyi. The sequence goes on from QLTV01002149.1 coordinate 1,446,715, forward strand.
TAAGGTGGAAAATGAGACTCAAGGGTTTTATTTGATCACAAGCTAAACGTAAGCCAGCAGTGTGATGCATCTCATAAAAAAGCTAATGCTAAAAAGACAAACAATTGTTCAAAAATGGGACTTTAAAAGTTCTCCAAGTGGAATCCCGTTTTACTTGCCATATACCTTCTTTCAATTATCACAAATCCTTGAAAGTTTTGTTGATTTTCAGTTTATTTGCAGAGTTGCATATGACCCACGCCTCAGCTTTTTTTATTTTTTTATTTTGCTCCTGTCAGTTTGTCATCTTATTGTTAGCTATCTTGCATATCTTAAAACTCAAAGGTGCAATAAATATATTTTTAATTAGATAATTAAGCTTCATAAAAAACAAGTGCACCACTGTAGACCATGGTCCTAATGCAGGAACAAAAATGGCTCTCACTTTTTATTATGTTTTTCCAATCATTCTTAAGACCCTAGAAATACACTGATCAAATGTTCAGATATTTTATATATCTAGGATGAATAAAATATATGCCTAAGTGTCTGACTCCTTTTGCAGGAGAGATCAGGAAATAGCCTGCCCAAATTCCAAACAAATTCCAATTCTAGAACACAACCCTATAGGGAAAATCCTCCAATCTTGTTAGAAAGATTTCTCCTATGGCATTAAAACCTCCCCTTCATGGTATGTGCTTCTTTATTCTTGGGGGTGGGTGGGGGAATCTGCCCTGGTTGCCAATAGGCTTCTGGGTCAAACTGAAGTACAGTACCAATTTACCAATTAAGTACTATCACTTTTAAAGCCTTTTACAATGCAGCACCAGGATATATTTAGATACTTGCCAAAATCAAATCAGCTCCACCAGTCTAGCTATTTAGAATAGGTCTCTGGAAGTCCTCTCTACTTATGAGGTTTATGGATCATGAGCCAGATGATGGTGGTAGCCTTTATTTTAATGAACACACTGTCCCAGAGGTATGGATGGTCCCTGCTCAACAGATGTTTCAAAAATAGGACCAAGCAGCAGCAGATATTTAGCATTTAAGTTACGTGAACTGTATCCTTGATATAGCAGCTTTGTTCTTGTTCGCATTTTTAAGAATCTATTACTTTTACCTATTTCCAATACCTTTTCTTCATTGTACCTCACCCAGAATTGAGGTTGGTTATAAATATTATTAAAAGCAAACAAATGCATTATGCAGCCACCACAATATGACAAGGACATTTTTGTCTGCCAACAGCCCACAACCCCTCCAGAGCAATTGTACAGGCAGATTTCTCTCACGGATACAAAAAAGTATCTTCTGCTGCATAATTACAAGTATCTTTAGATGACTGGATCCCTTGCATACTAGGGTGCAGTCCTTATTCAAAGGCTAACATGAGCCATCATATTGCTTCCCCCCCCAAAACTGCCAAAACACTTGCATCAGGGGTGAAATTCAAAATTTTTCCCTACCAGCTCTGTGGGTGTGGCTTGGTGGGTGTGGCTTGGTGATCATGTGACTGGGTGGGTAGGCGTGGCCAATTCGACGTCACTTCATTGCCCTAATGACCTACAAAAAGAAGATATACCAATTATTAAACACAAAACAATAAAAGAGGTACACAAATACATAAGAGTAATAAGACTCTTGTTGCTCTTATGTAAGTATTTGTGTACCTCTTTTATTGTTTTATGTATAATAATTGGTATATCTTCTTTTTGAATTTCACCCCGATCTATCTACTTGCTTTCCCCAAGCTGGGGGGAGGAGAAGGCTCATTTTGTCTCTCCCACACCCTCCTGGTGAAGCAAATGGTATCGCCTACTCTAGTCCCATTCATCTTTTGCTTCTTGGCTCCGTCGACGTGGCTGCTTGAGAGCATTCCCGGTGGAACTGTGGCCTGGGAATTATGTGCTCTGCAGTCCTATTATCCGTTTCTAGCCATCTGGGCATTGAAGTTAGATTCAGTCAGATTTACGGTCAAATCGGCTGGAAGAGGTGAGCAGCAAGCGGGTGGGCGTGAGCGGGGCCAACCAGGAATGATTTTTACCGGCTCTGCGAACTGATTCAAATCGTCCCTACCGCCTCTCCCGAGCCGGGCCAAGGTGGTTGAATTTCACCCCTGACTTGCATTCTGTTCCCCATTTTGGATGCTTGGCAACCAGCCCACTTTTATGGCTGTTAGTAGCATTCCTCAATCACATGAGCAAGCCTTGCTGGTCTGACAAAAACCACCCATTGCAGACAATGGGCTTGCTTAACAACCATTGTGCTTGCTTAACGACTTAATGACGTAAAATCAGCTTGTTCACATGGGTACCTCGACTTATGGCTGTCATGATATACAATGGAAATTCTGGGTTCCATTGTGGTCGCAAGTCAAGGACTACCTGGTATACAACATAATCAGTGCCCCAAAGACTATAAACTTGCCCTTTCCCCATATTCAAAAAGTTGTAATTGGGTTTGATTGAAGAGCTAGTCTAATTTAAAGATAGATCTATTGATCCTTGCATCCTCTGTCCCCTGCTCAGTCAAGTGCTTGATACAAGCACATATAAACACAATTTCTAAAAACTCAACCCTCTTTTTGGTACATTTTCAAGCATGTGGGAGGTTAAACTAGTTAGATGAATAATATCCTTTCCAAATTTTCCAGTTCACCTCAGATGTACATTTCATTCTAAGTGGTTGGGAACATTGCCCTATAAAAACCTACAGCTGAAATGTGCGGAGTATCCCGAGACTTGAGAATTTTAAAAACTAATTGGTATCAGATATCAATTAGTTCGCTGTGTTCGCTTTGCTGTGTCTTTTCACCCAAGCTTCTGTTGCTCCAAAAAGTTCTTGACTGGATTTTTTACCACTTCTGAAATACCCTGAAAAATATGTTTTAATGCTGATGTTGCTCTGTTTCTCATTTGAAGGTTGTATTAATAATTACATGATTTGTATAGTTTTTTTAAATTTTAGTTACAGTATTTCAGTCCTGGGGACTTTGAAACTGGAGGGTGGGTTACAATATATGTTCAAGAAATAATTGCAGAGAAGTAATTACATCTATACATCTAGTATAACAGGAATTTTAGTTATTAGGTAGTTATTTAAATTTCAGAATCCTTACTCCAGGAACCTTCCAGTGCTAATATGGTATCTTTAGGTTTCTGTATTCACTATTAGTTTTAAACTACAAGTAGTCCTCATTTAATGAGGCTAATTGGGATTAGAATTTCCATCAATAAGCAGTGTGGTTATAAAGTGTGACATGTAAGTGCATCATTTAGCATCAGAAATCCTGGCAGTTCCTATTGCTATTGTTAAGTGAATACCTCATGTGATTACAACTTGAGATTTCCTGCTGTCTTCCAACAAGCAAAGTCAGTGGGGAAGCCAGCAGGAAACAAGAAGTCCCAATCATGACAAGCCTTTGGTAGGCAATTCAGAAACAGGCTTGCAGGTAGGGATGGGTACTGTGGCCTGGTGCAAGCATAGTTGAGCAGGGAGATTGCTGTGGCACAGTGTGAACATGCTTGTGTAGGGGAGTGCTGTGACACTGTGCAACGGTGCATTGAGTGTTGATAGCACTCTGAAGTGCAGACAGGTGGAGACCAGGTATGTGCAGCGGCTTGTGTGAGCATGGCCCGGCAGAGGATTCAGTGGCTAGGCATGGCCAAGTGGATATGCACTATGGCAGGGATCTCCAAAGCTTTGCTGGCTGAGGAATTCTGGGAGTTGAAGTCCACAAGTCTTAAAGCTGCCAAGGTTGGAAACCCCTGCACTATGGAGTGCAGGCAGGGAGGTGCTGCAGTGCACATTACAGGATCCAGTATCTCCGGGACCTCATACTTTTGACAGGAGCAGGAGCAATTTAAATCTTCCCTGTCAGCTTCCCCTTTGACTTTGCTTGTGGGAAGTCAGCAGGGGAGGTTGTAAACGGTGATAACATGACAGCAGGATGCTGCAACTGTTGTAAGTGCAGGCTGGTTGCCAAGTGCCTCAACCGTGATCATGTGAGGGAGGAGTGCTGTGATGGCCGCATAAATAGCCCTCGTTCAGCACCATCATAACTTTGAATAAAAAGCTAATTCAAGCTCTTAAGAAAGGCCCTTGTCACAAAATCATAAATCTTTTCCCGGAAAACAAAGATGTACAACTCTGACTTACACTGCTCCATTTAGTCCAGATGTGAGCATTAAATCTCTTGATTGTTATGCTTAAAGAACGAATCAGTGACTACAGTGAGTGATAGTGATTAATGTTATCACCAGAGAAGATCGGATTTTAGCCCATTTTTCCAGTGTTGAAGGAAGTACTGGCATTTTTAAAAACATAAATGTGATATGATTGTCTGAGGTTTAACATAGCCTTTTCTTTGTTTCATTTATTGCCACCAGAAATAGGCCAAAAAAAAAGGGCTACCACCTTTTGGTAATTTTCCAGGAAGTCTAAGCAGCACAATGTCAGGGTTCTTTGGAAGGGGCAGAGAAAATAGGGGTTGAGAACCACCAATTGTTTGTTTCTGATCAGACTGCTTCAGCTTTTTCAAACCTTAGGCAAGTTTGTTTCAACCCAAGATCCTCGTTAAAGAGTTTTCTGGCTTATGACACGTATTCTGTTACTTAGCAACAGCTCCTCTTGCTCCTCATCATTTTTAGTGTCTCAAACTAACACTAAAATTCTCCACATGAAATTCAAGGTATCTTACAGTTATTGTAATAGTACTAAAAAGAGAATCATATAAATGGACAGAAAGCCAATTTAATTACAATCTAGAGATTAAAAATGACAAGTGTAAATTATAGGTTGGTTTTGTACATCTCATTCGTATATGTTAAGACTCCTATCCCTGAATGAAAGATGGGATATAAAACTAACAGACATACATCTGTGCCATCTTTCCTAAACTCAGGTTGCTCTCATATTCCACATAATCCCAAACCATGTTAATTTAGTGGTTTGATTATCTATAGAGTTACAGTATTGGGCAAAATACCTGTCATGCGCAAAGAATCAGGATCACACATTAAGTTCCAGTTAGACTGATTTATTGTTCATGCCTATACACAAAAATCTAGTGGTCAATTAACAGCACTAAATTGGCACTACATAAATTAATGGAATTCAAGAGGGGCTGAATTTGGGAATGTAATGATTCCAGGCTGATTGCTCTCTTGACTCTGCCCCCAGTTTCTGCTTGTTCTTCTATAATACCTGAGTCAGGCTGTGATCAAACACTCATACAATTTAAAATAGGATATTTTAAATCTGAAGCAGGCGTCTAGCTCAAGTTCTCATTACCAATCGATTGGGCCACATTCAAGCTTATGGTGAGCCTTTTTCATTTTTTCCTGATAGTTAGTAGGTTGTGTGAATATGGTGCTGGGAGGGAAGCTTGTGATATCAGTAAGATAGCACAGTTTAGGGATCAGAAATAGTCCATTACGTTAAGGACCATTTGATCTTGGCAGTCAGGAGGAAATTCTCTCTCTTGTGTGTGAAAAGGTTGCAGATATGTTTAATACAACTTAGTTTTTGCTTTGTTTAAATCAGGGTGTCCAACCATGGCAATTTTAAGACTTGTGGACTTAAGTGTTAAAGAGCTAAACCTTAAAGTTGCCAAGGTTGGACACCCCTGGTTTAAATAGTCAACATATCTCCAACACAACCATGCTCATGGAATTGTGCCTCATATGCCAAAGTGACACCATTGAACTGTTTATTGCATGGACTCTTCATGTGCTCCTCTCTGCCTCCTCCTGAACGGTATTTTCTATAGAGCCCAGATCACTGAATAGATCGGGCATAGCATCGATCGGCACGTTTTCCATTCCCCAAGAGATGCATATGAACGCCTGCTTCCATATTCATCTGATCTTCCCTTGGATCAGGCTGACATGTCTTCATTCCTGTACAGTTCTACCAAAATCAACACCTCTTGTGTAATGTATTAAATATGGGGAGGAAAATACACATCCCCTACATGTATTAACTACTTTTTTGTTTCATTGACTACTACTTTCTTTTGCTGTACTGAACCAGCTTATTCCACTGCTTTGTGTAAAATGACAATAACCATTGAGAGACCTTCTTATTCATACTATTTTCTGGCTCACTGAACTGTGTGAATTGGGACAAAAAAGTGCTATGTATAAGTAAAGTGTTAAGTATAAGGAAATGGATTTGGGCAAGTAGCTTGATCTATTCTAGACCCTCCGGTTAACTATTGAAGCAGAATGATATCTATTAATCCCCACCTCTTTAAAGTGTCCTACTGTATTCTTCTGGAATATGTCTCCTGTATGGAGAAATAGTGCTTCAACAGGCATATTATTTTTTCCATCAGGGAAACTCACATGAACCAGGATCCGTGCCACATATCCACCAGTGAGGGAGTGTAGAAAGCATCGCCTAGTAGCCCTGGCGGTTTTGCTCATACACACCTTTTCATGGCAAGGAGGAATAGAAAGGTAAAGCCATGGGCGAATAGGCGGCAATATAAATATAAATATAAATATAATAATAATAATAATAATAATAATAATAATAATAATAATAATAATAATAATAATTAATAAGCCAGAGGCAATCCTTCTAATGCTCTGGTAGGAACTGCAGCAAGATCAGCTTCTACTTTATCCAGGCATTTCCCATTCCTCAATTCCCCACAGAGAGGAAACATGAGGACAAAGTAAAGTAGGAGTAGGAGGGCTGGTAGGGTGGACAGGGGAGAGAGCTTTGCTCAAGGCCCCATGAGCTGAAAAGTCAGCCTGTAGGATGTGAGGTGGAGGTTGAAGGTTCAAATCTGTTATCATATCAGATTTTTGTGGATCATTTTCATAGAAATGAATGCTTTGAAAAATTGTTTTTAGAAACTCCTTGTTTTTTTAGGTATCACAAAATTATCTGTTTTTTTATTTAAACACAACAGTGTTAGCCTCCTGACAAGTTATTTAGATTTAATTTCATGTTCATAATAGAATTTTGTAGTAAAAGTCAAAGCAATCATCTCAATACTATTAAATATGTTTGAAACTGATCTTTTATTGTAAGGGAAACAGAAAGCAAGCCAGGGCTGAAATTGAATATTGACTGAACTGGCAGTAACCCCACATTTAACTCAATGAAATTTACATCTATTTATGTGTGTGTAAAGAGAGACAGTAGACATTTTGAACAGAATACCGTATTTTTCGGTCTATAAGATGCACTTCCCCCCCCTCCCAAAAAGTGGGTGGAAATGTCTGTGCATCTTATAGAGCGAATGTTGCCAAAGCCCCACCCGCCTGCCGGCCCCCACCCTTCGGCCTCCGTGCACCCCGTTTAGTGCCTCCGCGCACCCCATTTTTGGCCTCCACGTGCCCCGTTTTCGGCCTCCGCGTATCCCGTTTTCGGCCCATTCCAGGTGGCGGGGATTGTTGCCACTGATTGCTGCCGCCTATCGCCATGATTGGCGGCGGTGGCAATCCCCACCACCTGGAACGAGCCGAAAACGGGATGTGCGGAGGCCGAAAACGGGGTGCGCAGAAGCTGAAAAAGGGACGTGCGGAGGCCGAAAATGGGGCACGCGGAGGCCAAAAACAGGACGCGCAGAGGTGGAGATAGGTGGCGGCAATCCCCACAGCCTGGAACAGCTGATTGACGGTATTCCGGGAGGCCGATCCAACTGCCAATCAGCTGCTCGTGTTGAATCAGGCTGTAATAATGTGCTGAAGCTGACCAGGCTGTTTGCTGTTTGCTACAAGGATGCTAGGCAGATGAATACTGATGGATGCTGGGAGGCAGAGGCAGATTTTTTTTTTCTTGTTTTCCTCCCCAAAAGCTAGGTGCATCTTATGGTCCGGAGCGTCTTATAGTGCAAAAAATACGGTAATTTCACACCAAAGGTTTGAATAGTGCTTTGTCTTTCAGGCTGTTTATTTTAATATAAGATTTGTTTTTGTAGAAGAGAAAGTGGAAAAAAGCCAATGTAAGATTTACAGCCATGTTGAACATTCAGTGTACTGTTAAAAGTTGCATTTTTCTGTGTCAACAAATATGTGATTGATGCCATTGAGAACATTCTGATTTATAAACCACAGTGGCTAAGTTCACAAAAAAATCTGATGTAAAAATTGCCTTATGCACAGCAGGGTGTATGAGTTCAGCCAGTGGTCCACTTGCTTACTGAACATTATATTCCATTGTTGGCTCATAAACACTTTAAAGAAAGCAAGTATTTTCATTAAATTATCACATTATTAAGAACCAGGAATATTTAAAAAGAAAAGTCTTTATAGCACTTTTATTGTTGCAAGAAGTGGTTTGGTTCCCTGTACAGAGACTTTCATTTTCTTTCATTATCTATACATTTAATTCCTGATATATCTTTTGTTTTACAGATTTGCCAAAGGCCAATTACACTATTTGTGGCGGAAAAAGGATTGGAAGCTAGATTACCTGATATTTGGTGCTATAAAAGCCCGAGTGTTCCTGTTCTTTGAAGGTATTTTTTCCCAAAAATGGCACCCTTATTTTCAAGTTCAGGAATTATTAGTATATTTGGAGATCAGTTTGTGGGAGTTTTTGTTGGACTGCTTTGTTGGGCTTGATTTTTTGATCTATTGATTTAAAAGTTACCACAAACTGCCTTGCTTCTCCGGATTGGACTAGTAATAAAATGTTTGCATAAATAATTAAAAGCTGGCTGTTTAGAAATTAAGTGTAATATATATATTTAATAATATATAGTTTAATATATCACCTGGAAGTTATTAATAGCTCTTATTTATACATTTTACTGTAGTTCTAAATTTACATTCATATATTTAATGTTATCATGATTAAGGTGTTTCATAGTATTAATGATGAAACCTTCCTAGACGTTACACACTGATCTCAGTTTTTTTATTGCTCTGTTGTAAAAGCCAATGGAAGGTTTGGTAGAAGGATAATCAGCCAGGAATATTAAGCTGATAACAGTAAGCAGTACAGGGGAATATTTCTTTTTTAAAACAATTTTTAGGGAATCAAGAACTGCAAGGGACATAGCAGCAACGAGAAGATGTGACTAGAGGGGGCAGGCAAGGACTTTTTATTTCCTGGAGGTGGGGCTTTGAGGGGTTTGGAACAGTTAAAATTGCTTTAGAAATATAACACTAACAACGTAAAATACAGAAAACTATGATATAGGTAGGCGTCAACTTAAACCGCGTTACTTAATAACTGAAGTTACAATGGACACCACCTCCCCCAGAAGATGCTTCTGACCCAATTTCGAAATTATGATAGCTGTAGTACCACACACATGTTCACTTGATTGCATTTTGGGCTCTTGACAACTAGCTTCTCTTTACGCCATTTGCAGGGTCCTGCAGTCACGTGACCCTGATTTTCAAAGCGTTTTGCTGGCTCCTAGCATTTACTTCCATTTTCCAGCAAAAATGCCCGTTGGGGAAAATTGAGCCCGCTAACAATCATTGCAAAAAATGTTGTAAAATTGGGTCTAGTCACATGGTGACCTGTGGTGCCCTTTTAACAACCGCAACGACTCACAACTGTCATTTTGGACTCAATTTGGTCGTAAGTCGAGGACTCATATCACTCAGTTGTACAGTTTCTGGAGGCGACAAACAAAGAGGCTGAAGATCAAAAGAAGCCTATGGGTGAACCAACCTTTGCTTAACAGTTTACTGTATTTCCAGTTCTAGTCATATCCATTCTGAGCCTTCTTGAGGAATGGGGGGGGGGAATTACCTTATGCTGGAATCTTAGCACTCTTTCTCTCTCCCCCTGGTGTGTTGTCTATGTCAGCAGGTGGGCATTTGAAAATACAAAGTTTTGGGCAAAAATATCAAAATATCAATGATAATTTATTATCTTGAGCCCAAGTTTTGCTGATTACTTTCTCTTTATGTTAGTGGTTGTAGTACTGAGTCTAAGAAGTTGTCATATATATATATATA
>QLTV01002149.1:1469128-1495730 GCA_003457575.1 Thermophis baileyi
GCGGCAGAAGGAGGCAGGAAGATGTCTGCCTGGCTGGTTGAAAGTGCTGAAGAAGCTAGTCACAGTTCTCCTGGCCCAATCCCACCTTCGTCGCCACTGTTGGATAGTGGGTAGAGATGACAGGAGACAGACTTCCAAAGCAGCTCTTTATTTCAGCTCTTGTGTAAGCAACCAGCAAAGAGCAGTCTGACAGCTTGCCCTTTTATAGGGAGCTGTCAGACAGACCAGCCAATAGCGTTTGAGCTTTTTCCCGCTCAAACGCTGGACCTGGTTGGAACCATGCAACATAGTTTAAACAGTTAGAACATAACAGTGTAGAACAAAGTCGTATCTTTTCACAGATTTACACTCTTCATTACATTTGGATGGGAGGGAAGAAGGGAAATTCCAGGCATAAATAAAGTGACTCAGAGTCATTCCAATTTTGACTCAGGTTTGACTTGTCTGAGCCAGGGGCTTTTCTGCTACTGGGGGAATCTCAGTTTGTGAGTCTCGGAAGTGCACAGGGTGTGTATTAGATCCATCCCCTTCCTGGTTGGTTGAAGCTGCTTGGGAAGGGATGATGAATTCATCTGTAAGTGATGAGGCCTCCTCCTCAAGAAGCCACTGCTGAAAGCAGCGTTGGATAATTTCTAACAGGTCTCCAACCTCCCATTTTTGGGGAGGATTGTAGAGAAGGTGGTGGAGCTGCAGCTTCAGAGGTCCTTGAGGAAGTGGTGTAGGATTGAAGGCCCTACTTACAATCACTCATGCAATGCGAGTCCACATCAGTTTGCCTTTGCACAATAGGCCAGGACGCTACAGCTGATTCAGAATACATTACTGGTAGTCCTTGACTTGCAGCTGGGTTCTGTTATAGTTGTAGATCAAGGACTATATGTAGTGCAATTGCATCTCAATTCACTTGGGGAATTCCTGCTTTAAGAGCTGTACTAGCTCCCACTTGGCTCCTGGGTGGAATTCAAAGTGCAGGTTATCATCTGTAGAGCCTTCATAGCTCAAGGACTAGTTATCTGCAGGGCCACCTCTCTCCACTTACGTCTTCTTATTTATTAGATCTAGTAGAATAGGCATGTTCTGATATTCCACTGTTAAAATTGTGTTGTTTTGGCTGTTATTGCCTTGTGGGATAATATCCCCCTTGAGCTTTGGACAGTTCTGACCTGTTCTCATTTAAGAAAACATTTAAAACAGCCTTTTTCAACAGACTGTTGCCTGGAGTTGATTGGATGGTTGAGATAGTCTAAACATTGAATAAATAAATTAAATCTAACTAGAGTTCAACATGGAAAGTGGACAAATGGTGGATCAGTTATGTCAACATAATAGAGTTGGGCTGGAATTTCATGCCATCAAAATATGTTTGCTGTGACAATGATCTCAAAAATGTCCCACTGGAACTTGGAAGCCATTTTTCTTTGGTGATTAGTGACTTTGTTCAGTGCCATTGAGCTATTTAGGTACATCTGATACAGGGAGTCCTCAAATTACAACAGTTCATTTAGTGACCATTTGAAGTTATAGGCACTGGAAAAAAGTGACTTATGACCATTTTTCACACTTAATGACCATTGCAGCATCCCCATGGTCAGGTGATCAAAATTTGGATGCTGGGCAACTGGCATATATTTATGAAGGTTGCAGTATCCCAGGATCATATTATTGCCTTTTGCGATCTTCCGACAAGCAGTGTCAATGGGATGCCAGATTTACTTAACAACCATGTTACTAACTGAACAACTTCAATAATTCACTTAACAACTAGGGCAAGAAAGGTTGTAAAATGAGGCAAAACTCACTTAACTCTCTTGCTTAACAATGGAAATTTTGAGTTCAATCATGGTTGTAAGTCAAGGACTACCTGTAGTGGGTCTCATTTGTTTTCTATTTGTGGCAATTAACATTCTAAATAACATTGCTAAATTTGTTAAAGACAAGAGCAGTCTACGTTCCCTAGTCTAGTTTAGTCTGTAGGATTTTCAGACTCAAAGCTTCAGGGGAAATTGCTTAAAGAGTTCACCAGGCTGTGAAAATGCTGCAGGAAATACTGAATCCACCAATGAAGATGGATTCAGAAAATTAGTTCACTGCAGGGCCCAATTACATGTTATTTTGGCTCCAACTCCAGTTAGTCAGAGATCACGAGCTCAGGGAGAAAATCAACAACTTTTGAGAACAATAAACAGCAACTTGGAAAGTATAAACACTATTTGATCATGAATGAGACTGGTTAGCAATTAAACTTGAAGAATATACCTAAAACAATAAGCTTATTGGTGAAGTTTTTAAAGTTGTTTTCAAGTAGAGGTTAAAAACAAAGTTTTGAAAGGTCAGTCGTTTAGCTGAGAACTTAAACAACAAAATCCTGCTTCTTACTGACCAGCCATTAATGCAGATCTCTTTTGCTGTTTTTTGCAAGAAAACGGCTAGAATAACCAATAATTAACAAGGGTTGTATTATGATGGTACAATATCATGATTGTATAAGTCTCAATCCATACATTAAATTCTTGTTACAAAATATGGCTTTTTCAGGGAGAGCCAATTGATCGTGCTTGAGCAATTTGAACCAGCAACCGCTCATGAGCAAGAAAGCAGAAATATTAGAAGTTACAGCTTCATATTTTGATTAAACTCAGCATTCAGCTTTGCTAGAAGACATTTGGAGAATATTGGAGCCTTATAAACAGTTTACAAGTTGGAACTAGGCTTGCTTTTTGCACAAGGAAGGACTCCTAAGGGCCTGAAAACTGAGATGGAGAATAGAAGTAATGTTGTCATGCCTTGCTTATCCTTTTTTGCTACTACCTGTGCAGGAGTCCCAAGAATCTCTCAAGCTTCTTGAGAGATTCAGGAAAGCCATTTGGTTACAAAGAGAAAGGAAAAGCAAATTTAGAGAAGTCACAAGAAAGAGGAGAGAAATTAATTCTCTTCCTCTAGTAGGAGAGTTTCCTGAATGGTGATCCAACTAGGATCACAGGTATTGCATGATTAAGAAAGAATGAAACTCTCATCTAGTTTGTATTACCAAATCATCATTTGTGCAACCCTGGGTCAGGTTTAGGTTTAGGATGAGAATTAGGATTAGTGTTAGGGGTTAGGATTAGGGCTGGGTTAAAAGTGAGAGCAACAAGGCTGCAGCTATGGCTTTGCTACAGCTGTTCTGACATTCTGTTGTTTTCTTGGAGGACTACATTAATGGCTGTTTAACCATAAGCTAGCTGTAAGTCTGGTTTGAGTGAGAGGTCAAATGGTACAATCAATTAGCTGAACCCAACCTCCAGATTATAGCTAATACATTTCCACTATAACTACAACGTGACCCATGGCCCGGATTCAGAATTCAACTAAATCAGACCACATCATAGATTGATGTATTGTGCAAACTGAATCTGTAAATCAGCAGAGGGCTTCTAGTTGCCTAGCTATGGGTAAGTGGATCAGCTGTATTTGGTGGTTTGCAATTATTCTTAAAATGCAGTTTTGCAACCCGGACATGCTGTTTGATCTGTCATTGATATTTATTTATTTTTTGAATGCTGACATGCTGTATTCCATTAGCTCCTGTTGGTCTGCCAGCTGTGTCTTGTCCATTTGTGCTTTACTAGGCTGAATTTTAGAAGACAGTTTATATATGATGCTGACCTTGAATGTGTCTTGAAATTTTGGTCCAAAATTGCCTAGGGCTTTTTGACTGAGCAAGGTGGGTTTTTTTTTTTAATAATTGAAATAGTTACTATTTATTTCTATCTCCGTACAAAGTGTTGCTTCTTACATTTAATTTGACTAAAAAATCTTGGAACTTAGTAACCAAATAACTCTCCTGTTTGTAAAAATACAGTTCTACCTTTCTGGACCAAAGTAGTAAATATTATAAAAATGCAACTAACCTCCCCCCCACCTCAGGTCATAAAAAAGAAGATAGCTCACCACTCATCCTCTCTCAGTGGTATGTACTCTCCCCTGCCCGATATATTGCTTTTACTACCTGATGTTCCACATTCTTCACTGATCGATATTAAGCAGGAATAGCAAAGGCAGCATCTTTTTAATTGTGTTGCCAGTTAAAGAGTAGAATGCCTTTCACAAATGCCTTTCACCAGAAGAACTGCTTTGCTCAGTCTTTTGAGATTTTTTTTTTCATGCCTTGACTTATTAGTAGACCATTTAAGAAGAGTAGCTTTTCTGGACAAAAAAATTGATTATCATTAGGAGAGAATGTTTGTACCTTAGGGTTGAACTGTGGGGCCCTTGGTGCTCTTTGAGCTGCGGACCTGCCCTCCATGCTTCTATGGATGCCCCCAAACAAACAAACCAGATATGTCTCTCCGCCCAATCGTATCGCTACCGGCAGGGGTGAAATCCAGCAGGTTCTGACAGGTTCTGGAGAACTGGTAGTGGAAATTTTGAGTAGTTCGGAGAACCGGTAGTGGAAATTTTCAGTAGCTCGGAGAACCGGCAAATACCACCTCTGGCTGGCCCCAGAGTGGGGTGAGAATGGAGATTTTGCAGTATGGGGATTTTGCAGTATCCTTCCCCTGCCACGCCCACCAAGCCACGCCAGGCCCACCAAGCCACGCCCACAGAACCAGTAGTAAAAAAAATTTGGATTTCACCACTGGCTACCGGGGACCCCAACCTACAATATTTCTAAAGAATTGACAAAAAAGTTTGGACACCTCACAGAGGGAAACAAATATTCCACCAACTCCCCACTACAAAGAAAGTCCTGACAATAGATGGAAATGAAACCATGGTCTTATTTGATGTCTTTACATCCATAGAACCAGAATCAGCAAAGGAATCTGTGACAGCACTACTACACAGCACAACCGACCTAACCAAATACACTAAGACTGAAATGCCCAGAATCGTGGATCTCATCAAGCTTTGTCTAATCACATATTTTCAGTTTGACAGACAAATATATCAACAAATCAAAGGAATACCCATGGGATCCTTGCTTTCAGGAATCAGACCATAATGCAACACTATAGTACTCCCATGGATCTGGTACTTGAAGGACACCTTTGTCATAATAAAAAAAGGAACAACTAGAGAACACACACAAAACTATCAACAACATCTTCAAAGGAATAAAATCACAAGGGAAGAAGAAAACAATATGTTACCCTTCCTGGATATCCTCAGATATTGTTGGCAAATTAAAAACACAAGTCTATCATAAAACCACCCACACCAACCAAGTGCTTCCCTACCAAATAACAACCCAACCTCCTACAACAAAAAATGTGTAAGAACATTTTTTAGACCAGCACAAACTCAGTGCAGCAACCCTGAACATTAGAAAAAGTAACACATCATCTATATAACATCTTCCAACACAATTTATATCCATGCAACTTTATCAAAAAGTGCCTGAGCACTCAACCCAATGTAACACAACCAACCCAAGCATTGAAAAGCATAGCACTGCCATACATCAAAAAATCTCAGAAACTATCAACCGATTATTACAACCACATGCCGTCACCATAGCACACAAACCAACTAAAGCCTTCAAAACATCCTAGGTAAACCAGAAGACTCAGCAGCCCCAGAAGAAAAAACAGGAGTCATCTACAATATACAGAATAAGGACTGTAACAGCCACTATATAGGACAAACAGGCAGAAGACTAGCAGAATAGATCCATGAACACCAACTAGCAGTCAGAAGATATGATGAAAATTCCTTAATTTCACAACACATGAACAGGCTTAATCATAGTTTCAACTGTGAGCATCCTAGACCAAGCCAAGTCCAAAAACACTAGAGAATTCCTGGAAGTCTAGCATTCAGACAAATCAGTGATCAAAAGACACATAGACAGCATCTACATACAAAGAGAGAATCAAAATGCCAAAAAGGAAACAAAAAGAGCAAAACACCTTGTCACCAGCAATCAACAACCAGGTGAGCAGAGATTAATACCAAGATTAACACTAGGCCAGTAATCAAGAAGTCAACAATACCCAAATCAAGGAACTACCAACTCAGAAAAAGAAGCTAACAATAAACAACAGCCTAATCAAGGAAAACTACTCCCACCAACACTGATAGGGCAAGACACTAGTGCAGTGATGGCGAACCTTTTTTTCCTCCAGTGCTGAAAGCGCAAGCACGCACGCTATCGCATGCGTGTGTATGCCCACACCCATAATTCAATTCCCCTCGTGCCCCACCCCCCTGCGTATGCACATGCGACCCCCCCACGCTGCCCCGCCCCCCACGTGTGCACACACGACCCCCCTGCTCCCCTTTTTNTTCCCTGCAGCCTGGGGAGGGCGAAGGCGGCCGCCCCCGCCCCCCCGAGGCCCTCCGGAGGCCGGAAACTGCCTGTTTCCCGACTTCCGGTAGGCCTGGTAGGCCCGTTTTTCGCCCTCCCCGGGCTCCAGAGGCTTTCTTGGAGCCTGGGGAGGGCGAAAACGCCCCCCCCGAGGCAGAAAATGCCCGCCCAGAGCCTCCGCGCGAGCCAAAAATCAGCTGGCCAGCGCGCATATTCGCGCTGGAGCTGAGCTAGGGCAACGGCACGCGTGCCGGCAGATATGGCTCGGCGTGCCACAGGTTCGCCATCACAGCACTAGTGTATAAATGAGAACAAACCCCACTCCCTTTTAGCACTGATGATGTTACCTAGTTTGGTAATGAAACGTCTGCAAGAAAACAGCCAAGCTCAGAAAGCACCAAAAATCTCGTAATTTTGATTATGGTCAGTGCTTTTCTTAAATATTCTTGTTGCTGAAGTATAGTTAATTCCTTTATTATTATGTTTATTGGTAATTTTACAATAAACATAACTTTCATAAAAATAGATTTCCTGTTGTGTTTTTACATATTAAAATTATAAGATACATCTTATTTTTTTATAAAAGCAGCATCCCCTTTAAAATGCATAGATGATTTGGCAGATGAACCAATTGCTACCTGAATTAAGCCATCATATCTCTGGTATTTGGTGCTTAAGAGAAAGAAGTTATATATTAATCTGCTAGTAAAGATACTCAACCATAAATTAAGGTTTTCTTCAATCTCTTACATTCCACTCTTGGTGAAAACTGTTTTACTAAAATCCATTTGCAAAAGAATGTGAACTGGGCACTGCTATTGGACTATTAACTCTGGCTCAAAGGTTCATTTGGAACCAAGACTGTGGAAAGAGAGGACTTAACGGTCAGGTCAAGTAGTGCAGAAACTTTAATGAAGTCAGAAGGAGCTTTAAAAAATTAACAGTAAATACCATGTTTAGCTGAAGGGAGCTTAGTATTTAAGACAATATTTCCGCCTATTCTATAGTGTTTTAAAATGCTATATTCAAATTTAAAATCATGTTCATAACAGTGTTTCCAACATTTCAGGTTAGATTGAAATTAGATGGGATACCTTGTGAATTAATTGCATAAGAGAAGGACTTTTTCAGACATTACACAAGAATAGTCAGGTTGGTTGCAAGTACCAGCAAATTACATTGATCTTTCAGGCAGTCTGGATGGCTCCCCCTTTGATGACGTTCTGGAAGGCCTTAAATGCCTGGCTGTTCTCCCGGACCTTGGGCTAAGGTGGATGAAACCCCTTGTTAGATACCCTTGTCTTAAACTGCAAGTCTCTTGGTGTTAGTTGCCCAGATTTGCCATTTTGTTTATTTCCATTGCTGTACTTTTATTTATGTTATCGTATTTGTATCTTTATATAGTGTGAGCTGCCCAGAGACAGTTTCGAATGAGGCAACACCAAACTCAAATAAAGTAAGCAAATAAGTAAATAAATAAACAACATTGCATCACAGAATGTGTGAGTTAGAAGATACTGTAGGAATTATATATCCCAACTTCCCACTCAGTATAGCAGTGATGGCTAACCTTTTTGTTGTTGCGTGCTGATAGCCATAATGCAATGCGTGCGCGACCCCCACCATGCATGCCCTGCACATGCGCGTGTGACCCCCCTGTGTGCGCCCCGCCTCCGCGCATGTGTGTGCTCCCCCTGTGGGCCTCACGCATGCGTGCACCCTGGCATGCGCCCCGGCCTCGCACATGCGTGAGCCCCCGCGCATGCGCACATGAACCCCGTGCATGCACGCACAAACCCCATGTGCATGCGCGCATGAACTCTGTGCATGCCTGTGCGATCCCCCCAACGTCCCCACACGCATGCCCGTGCGATCCCTGCACATGCCCCCGCCCCCCGCATGCGCACGCATCTCCCACATGTGCTCTGCCCCCACACATGCATGGCAGAGACCCTAAAACCAGCTGGCCGGTGGGAGGCGGCGCGCATGCGCGGTAGAGCTGAGCTGGGGCGACGGCTCGTGTGCCCGCAGAGAAGGCTCTGAGTGCCACCTGTGGCACGCGTGCCATACGTTCGCCATCACGGCAGTATAGGAATCCTCTGAACTTTCCTTGATATCATTTGAAAGCCTTCAGCAAGACGGAATCCACCATATTACTTTTTCAAGCAGTTAATAAGTTGAATTAGTACAGTTTGCAAAATGCATATTATATAGAATGCAAACAGGCTCAAGTTTGAAATCACTGCTTTATGTCCTTGTTTTACTAATCCTTTCCAAAAGCAACTGTTTTATGAACTTAAATTGTAAGGTGAAATTCACAAAAATGAGAGATGATATGACTATAACTAGACACGGGCATTCCTTTTCCTGTCAAGATAAATAAGGGGTAAGAAAATATAAGATTCATACATCTCGAATAGAACTTAACATTTTGGCAGGTACATATTTCTGTTTTGGAATGTAATAGTCTTTTTTAAAGTCTGCAATTGCTATGGTTTATGAACGGCATGAATTCAACAACTCTGTTTTCCTTCACATTTGGGTAACCGGTCATTTCCACTTCTCTTCTCTTCTGTTTGTTTTTATTTAATTCGTAGTTGGGGAGGAAGGCCATCTTGTGAATTATAAACTAGAAGGGTTCAGTAGGAGTTCCCAAATTTATTCTTGACTTCAGAGGTTTCCGTGGGATAAAATAATTCCCCGGAATCCTTTTTAGAATGTCTGGTCCCTGTTTGCTTGTCACAAGCTCACAAGAGTTAATTCTGGAAAGCTTTGAAAGTATTGTGGATTTTTTTTTTAACAAGATGCTCTTCCTGACCTAATTGGGTGGGACTGGGAGTACTTGACTTGAAATAAACAAGAACAATCAGACACTAGATCCATATGCTGTTGTTAACATTCTCAACCCTTCTTAACTTCAAACTGGAACTAGTGCTTTTAAAATCAGGATGTACAATTTTCAGATTGAGGAAAGCCTTTTTTACATGAATGATCATCATTTTTTTTCTTTTTCTCCGCCTTGTTGAAATATGGAATAAAGTTCTACACCAAAACATATTGGCAATTTCCCCATCTGGTAAAGGTCATGAAAATTTGCCTTTTTAATTGCCTGGTAATTTTGTCTGTCTCATGCAGCTAATTGGAAAACAGCCCAAGTAGCACTCTGTGGCCAAAAGGAAAAAAGTGGGTTACTTTAAAATATATTTAAATTAAATATGATTAATATTACTTCCTGTAAAAACTGTCATGTTCCCCCTTCTATCATAATAAACCTTTTCAGCGACAACTTTTACAAATGCTATACAAGAGCTGCAGGATGCCTATTTTAGTAAAAGCTTCAAGGTTTTTTTAAAGCTGAGGAGAGAAAATATATTAGCCCTCTAAGAGTGAGCAAGTAGCTTGCTTTCTTTGATGCCTAAGCGTGGAAAGTTGGCCCAGGTTTAACTACAGCTAATAGAGAGAGTGATGTAATTTTCAAAAATATGCTATAAGCAGGGGTAACATTTCTCTAGAGAAAGAATCACTTTGGCTGTGTGATTTCGTTACAGTAGATCAGTATCACAGCGGTGAGTAAGCTTGAAATCACCAAATCATGCTGAGTCATGCAAGATGAGAAAGGGCTTGTCAGTTGCCTTTTATGGAAAGGCTGATGCTACAGTTACGAAAAAAGTAGTCCCAGCAATAGGTCCCATTGTTTCCGTAGGACTTGACTGATCATCTCACACAAAGACAAAAACACAAGGGTCACGATGGAGCTAAAATTAAGCACTGCTGAATTAGCTTTTGTTCAGCGAGAAGGGCATGCATTGAATTTAAAAGTGCTCCGTCTTGTTTGGATCAAGTGCAGAAGTCATCATTCTGGATGAGAAAGCCGGTCACCCTTTTCCCTTTCTCCCCCTCCCCCCCATCTCTCCCCCTTCCCAAAAGAGAATATGTCTTAATTTCCTGTCCTATAATACCATTTCCTACTTACCTTTTAAAAAACAGCTGCTGTCATTGTCTGGTTATGTTGATCATGCTCCTAACTATTGCAGACCTTGTAGAGTTACTGGTAGAGCTGTAAATATGTCAGTTTAGAGGCTGCCCTTGAGGAATCAAGGAGGATTCTGGCAGTGGGCAGCGTAAATTCTGGTAAACAGTCTTTTGAAGACCATAGCGATCATGCACACATTCTTGAATAAGCTATCCGGTAGCCAGAGTTTTATTTATTGAATTCACAATAGGAAATGTGATCTTGTTATAGCTTGTTGGGGATTTTGTTAATTCTGTTAAGTGCGTGCAGTTCTGATTCTGTGGTAATCAAAGATTTGGCATGCAGAGTTAATAAAGCATTCAAAACAAAGCTAAGCAATCTGATAGCCCTCAGCTCCCATAATTCCCGACTGTCATCCATGCTGCCCGGAAATTATGAAAACTTTACTCCAATACATCTCAAACATAGGCATTTTAATACTTCCCTCCTTTTGTAGAGAATATCATATATTGCTCAATGACTATGCAAGACTGAGTGGCTCTGAGTATTTGGGCCTTCTGGTGACAAGGTGCTTCCTGGATGGAATGGCACTGTCCTAGATGAACCCAGTGCACAATCTGGGGTTCCTCCTGGACTCAGTGGCTCCTGCTGGAAGTGGCAGCCATGGCTACAAGGGCCTTTGCACACTTTTGGTTGTGCACCAGCTGCACACATTCCTGCACTAGAAAGTTCTGCTTACAAGTTCTACTCATAAGTTCTATACGCTATAAGTTCTACTCATGCCCTCCTGATCTTTCATTTGGATAACTGCAATGTGCTCTACTTGGGCTCCCCTTGAAAAACATTCAGAAGCTTCAACTGGTGCAAAATGTGGATGTTAAATGAAATAGCATGTGGCCCAGGGGTGGGTTCCACTTACTTTCCCTACCGGTTCGCATTGCGATGAAAGTGCGCATTTTGCGCACGTGCTCACTGCGCTCACGCACGCGCCTACATCACTTCGCGGAAATGACCCTCTGTGCATGCGCAGAGTGTTCTTTGCAGGGCCGCGGCGATCAGAGAACCGGTTCAGGGGTGTGGACAGCCGGCCATCGCTGCCGGTTCGGCGAGCGGGTGAAAATTTCCGCCACCGGTATGGGAGAACCGGTCCGAACTGGCAGCAACCCACCACTGATGTGGCCACATTGCTTAGTGACAGCAGTTCCAGTAGATCTGGTTTGTGTTTGTTAGGTCAGTGGTCCCCAATCTTTCTGGCACCAGGGACCAGTTTCATGGAAGACAATTCTTTCACGGACTGGGCAGAGGGGTTTCATGCGCAATTTAATTCTGCACATGCCTAGATGAAACTTTGCTTGCTCGCCCGCCACTTGCGCGGCCCGGTTCCTAACAGGCCACAAACCGATACCAGTCTGTAGCCCGGGGGTTGAGAACCTCTGCATTAGGTGAGGATCATATCATTGTTAGGAAAGGACCTTCTCCTGCCCTTTGTGAACTGCCGGTTCCTTCCCACTGCCTCCCCCATGGCCAAGCCCGGCAAGCTCCCTTTGGCCAATAAGGATCTGCCTCCCTACCGCAAACAAGCCATTCAATGCTTCATTCGTTTATACATATTACAGATTTGTATTAATGCATCATATATTAGCCTATTTTGTGTCACTTTCTGTGGATTTTAAGCAATCTGGCAACTTTTACAAGAGTAGTTGTGCTCGGTTGGAGAAATTACCATAGAAGTTTCATTAACTATTCAACATGAATAGTTGCTGTTTCTCAGTCTGACATAAGTCTCAAGGTTACTGGGAGTATAAAAATGGAGAGGCAGTTATTTTGTACACTGCCTTTTGTTCCAGAAGACATGTACTATAAATGCAATAAATAAAAACATAAAGTTAGAGGTGATTGTGTATTGCAATGGCCTTGAAAAGGGTGCTTTACAGCCTGTATAACACTTCTGGTTGTCATAAAATGTCGTGCTGTCCCCCTCTGGTCATGTGATCATGATCTGGGTGCTTGGCAACCTGTTTTCACTTATGACCGGTTACCGACCACCCCACTATCATGTGATTGCTATTTGCGATCTTCTCTGCCACTTCCCCAGAAAGTCAATGGAGAGGCCAGCAGGGAAGGTGGCAACCTGCTGCCATCTGCTGAGAGGACTCCATCTTGTCTCTAGGGATCGGCTAAAAGAGCTGCCTGTAAAGAGAAGCTAAACTCCTTTAGTGAGGCGGAGAAATGGAGTTCAGATCCTGATGATTTGAGCTCCATTCCTATACCCTGCTGAAGGGGAACTGACCGGAGGGGAACTGACATCCTTTGGCAGGCAGCTCTTTCAGCCAGCCTTTACAGATGAAAGGAACCTGAAATCTGAGCAGAGAGCAGAGAGGCAGCACGATAAGTTAAGGAGCCCAGGGTGCTTCAGGAGGGTGAGGAACACCTGGCGCAGGCTGCACAGGAGGGGCCCTCCCTCAGGAGCTGAAAATCTTGTTTGGATTTCAGCAGGGAGGATTTTCAGCTCCTAAGTGGACCCACCCACTTACCCTGAGGAATCCTGTGTTCCTTACTTTGGGACTCTTATCTGTTTAACGACCTGCACAGTAGCTTAATGAGCACTACCAAGAATGCCAGGATTGTGGCCGTTGAACAAAGTCACCTGACATCTCACTTAACGACCACTTTGCTCCATGACCAAGATTCCAGACTCCATTGTGGTTGTAAATCGAGGACCACGGTAGTGTGTTTTTTAACTCACCAAATTGCCAGCAAATTACCCTTGGAAAATGATTCTCAAGCAAATTTTCTGCTAATTGTTAGCTACCCCAAGTAGTGATTGGACAAAGATTTCTACATCAAATTTCTACATCAGTCTGATATCTTCACAAGTAACACGTGCAAGAATAAAAATGGCCAACCATCCTCATGCGTGCATAGCTAGTATTATTTATCATAAGAATCTCAGCTGCACTGTCAACCCGTTTTAGCATGTTTTTGTAAAAGGATATGAAACTTAACCTGCCGAAAGGTTCTTTCTGAAGACCAGGTAATTGCTTGTCCTACAAGCATGATAAGCACCATCCCTGGTCTGTGTCGGTAGCCTAATGCTCCTGCTTGCATTGTTGCCCCGGCAGTTTCATTAAGATGTTGATTTTGTCCTTTAAGGCAAGAAGTACTTTTATTGTTTCTCTAAAATAAGCATGTTAACCAAAAAAAGAAAAAGTCGGTCTTGCCCTGGAAATAAATTCCTGTCATTTGCTGCATTTCTGATCATACCATATCATATCATACCACCCAAGATTTATTTGCTAGACAAAGAACCGAAATGCCTGCCAGGATGCTTGACTGATGATGTAATCTACAATTGGCACAAACCTTTCCTGGGATCTGAATCACTGGAGATGTACCTACATTGCAGAAGGCTGTTTTGTTTTGTTTTTTACTCCAGGCTTAGGGTGACTTCCGACTAGATTCTTTCTTTTGATAAATTTCACTGGCAGTATACTTACCTGAAATATTTTTGGTTTTGCTTTTGTTCACAACTAAAAAATATATAGACATTTCTAGTGAATATTATGGATACACTGACTTTAATGCTACCAAATCACTGACCAGAGATATACCGGTAGGAGCAATAAATTAATAAATAAAGCTATTTTATAGCCAGTGAGGAAGCCTGATGTTAATATGGCTGATAATTAGATTTCTAACCATCCTCTAAAATCTCGCATATTGTGTAGTGGGCTTCAGCAGGCAAGAAACAGACAATAATAGATACAACATTTATTGACTGAAACTGGAACTGAGGAACTGCAGGCAAATCCCTGTAATTTATACTCTGGGCCCACAGGGCCTTAACCAATCATAATATTTGAAAAAGCCCGCCCAAATATGTGTTCTAAGTTTCCCTCCAAAACAGTTGGAGTTAACAGTGCAGTGATGGCGAACCTCTTAGGCACCGAATGCCCAAACCGCGCGCGCATGCCCAAGCTGAAAGGCGCGAGTGCGCACGAATGAGCACATGTGTGGACATGCACGAACGTGTGCATGTGCGGACATGTGTGAACATGCGCATGCACGGACATGCACACGCGCAGCAGAGACCCGAAGACCAGCTGGCCGGCGGGAGGCGGGGCATCCCAACACCAGCAGCGTGGCAAGAGGTAAGATCTTTTTCTTTTGTGAGCTTCTGTTTCGTCGTTTGCAGGGAAACAGAAGCTCACGAAAGAAATGCCACGGAGATCTGACCTGGGGCGACGATGCGCATGCCAGCAGAGAGGGCTCTGCGTGCCACCTCTGGCACGCGTGCCATAGGTTCGCCACCATGGAGTTAGGGTCATCTAAAGGTTAGTTTCACTTGAGCAGGGCTTAACAAAACTATATATATTCAATACATAACATTGCTCATAGGCTCAGGAATCATGGCATTTAAACATAAAATGTAAATTGGAACCCAAGCTTATTCAACTCACTGATTGAAAGTGGGAGTTTAACTTCTCTGGATTATTGTCTATATAGGTTCTGAGCTGTAAGAACTGGAAACTCTTAAAAATTACTGCAGATGGGGAGTGGAACTCACAGTCTCCCAGTTTCTAACCTTGTACCTTAACCACTATATACCAAACTTGTTTCCTAATATATTAATATATTGATTAATGTAGGCCCTGAATGGCTGAACAACTGTGATAGTACTGAAGCCCAGGACAGCATGTGACCCCTTCTATCAAGGGGGAAGAAGGAAGGAACACTTATTTAACCCAGTGGCCCCCAACCTTTTGGGCACCGGGGATCAGTTCTGTGGAGAGAGGTTTTTCCGCGGACTGGACGGGGCGTGGTTTTGCATGCTGCCTGCATCCCACGATTGGGGCTTTGCTTGTTTGCGCGGACTGGTTTCTGACATGCCGTGGACTGGTGTGGGTCTACGGACCGAGGGTTGGGGACCCCTGATTTAACCCACTGGCTGTTGGAAGATTGAGACCTTAGAATTAAATACAGAAGGAATTGATTTTGGTTTGCTCACAGCATCTATGCAGAGACATTGTTATCAGCTGGCTTCTTTATCAATATTTAGCTTTGAGTTTCTTTTATTAAAAGCAATGTTTTTCATAGAATGCAAATTGATTGCTGTGTGTGTGTCAATCAATATTGTTTGTGTTAGTATTTTACTTGTCAGTTTATTAATCTCATTAATGATAGTATGTACCAGCTCTGCAGATAGATGTAGCTTTGGAAGTCTCTATCTCTGAAGGCTGCTTTGTAATTTTTAAGGTATATATGTCGTAGATTGCACTATTTTAAATAGGGCATCAAGGACTTCTGGGAGCAGGCACTTTTGAAAATCATTAATCTATCCAGTAGTTGGATCTGAAGCTCAGACTGATGATTTAGTTGTTCTGTTTGATATTTTAGCAGCATTATCTACAGTATTGCTATCATACTGGTGTTTTTATGACCAGAATCAGATTATATTATAGTTTCATTCTGTTTTTCTGCTTATTTATACATAATGCTCATAGTTCTCTTTTACAGAATTTGGCTGCAGTAGAATGCCTGTTCTCAAAACTATGAGCAAAGCATTCCAGGTTTGGCAGTATCCAGGCATAATCTTGAAAACTAGTCAGGAGTGGGATTTCAGTAACTCACGTGGCTTCCCAGAGGTTAAAAAGCCATTCCAGCAAAACCATCTTGGGCTATAATGGTCATTCGTTGGCTGAACATGATGATCAGAGTCTGCAGATCATTGGAAGGGATCCAACAATAGGATATTACGGCCTGTGACTCAGCTCTGAACACTCACGCCGGGATGTAGAAGGCAATCAGTGCCAAGCATGATAAGCAATGTCATTTGGATCAGGAAAAGAAAGTGAACGTGATCTTCTTAAATATGCTCTTATGTTGCTTTGAATTTGATTTAGTCAAGAAGATCTGTGTTTATAACCTTGCATTATTTCAGATTTTGGGAGTTGCACATTTTTAGAAGAAATAAGATACTGGTAATATATTGAAGCGCATTATTGCCCTATGCAATTTGAATAAAGGTCTCTTTTGGGAGTCCAGAGAATTAACTTTAATGAATTATCACCTTAACTCTGAAGAAACTTCAGTAAGAATTACTAACGTTGAAGTGCTGAAAGTTGAATAGTTTAGGAAGATTGGGAGGGGGGGGGAAGAGGTACCATAAGCCACCTTCATCCCAAGCATGTGAGAGAGAAGAGTAGTGGATAAGCCTGCTAAATATTTTAGCTTTAGAGGGTGTCAAACTTGCCATGTCACGTTGTCGTCACGTGACGTTTTGCAACTTTTTCCCATTCGCAGAGCTGGGGTGGGCGAGGCCTGCACATGATACATCCGACCTGCGGGCCGCCAGTTTGATACCCCTGCTCTAGAGGATACATTTGGGAGACTGCAGATACTGCGCCCCTTAGCAGACAGAGTTGCTGATGAGCCACATGTTCTCAGGCCACTATGGATTAAAAGCCTGTGGTGATTTTGATCCATTCCTCTTCATAGTTGTCTACTTGGTATGTGTATTTCTATAAATATGTATATTTTTATAAATAACTCAAGGTGGCAAACCTACCTAATACAGGTAGTCCTCAACTTACGACCACAATTGAGCCCAAATTTTTTGTTAAGTGAAAGTTAAGTGATAACTTTTGTTAAGTTATCCCATTTTACGACCTTTCTTGCCTCAGTTGTTAAGTGACTCACTGCAGTTGATAAGTTAGTAACCCGGTTGTTAAGTGAATCTGGCTTCCGCACTGACTTTGCTTGTCTGAAGATCACAAAATCACATGATCTTGGGACACAGCAATGGTCCTAAATATGAACTAGTTGCCAAGCATCTGAATTTTGATTACATGATCATGGGGATGCGGGAAAGGTCATAACTGAAAAATGGTCATAAGTCACTTTTTTAAGTGCCGTTGTAACTTTGAACAGTCACTAAACAAATTGTTGTAAGTCAAGGACTACCTCTACTCCTCCTATTTTCCTCATAACAACAACTCTGTGAGGTAGGTTGGGCGCTCTCTCTCCCTCCCCCCCTCCCCCCGTGCATACGTACACACACACATACACATCTACCTATGGTAGACCAAATATATTTAGCAGGTGATCTGATGGGCATAAACCTTGAACACTTAGAACCCAAATTCTAAAGAGACCAACTGCAGAAGAATAGACAAGTGCTTTGAACATCAAAGGTGTTGCAGACTATATAACATTCAGTAAGAAAAATACATTTTCGTGTATCTTATTACTTTTTTGTGTGAATAAATACACAGAATGTCTTTTGAAAACAACAATTCTACTGCTTGTTTCCATTTATAAAATGTTGGGGGGGAAAGATTATTCATGGTTATGAACTGGCAGTCTTAGTGTGCTTTAAAATAAAAAAATTCTACATTTATAAACTCATTGCTCCTAATATTTTATCAACTTTACTATTGCAAAGTTATTTTCTTCTTCTGTTGTGAAAGCTTAGTTACTGTTACATTGGAAGACATGGAATATTCTGAACCTTTGTTCCTGTTGTTGATTAATTATGATTTTTTTTGCCAGCAAAGCAACCTATTGTCTTTTCTTAACAGTGCTTGAAAGAGTTCACCGAGAATGTCTAGCAAAACGTCTGGCACCACAAACAACATAGCTCAAGCAAGAAGAACTGTTCAGCAGTTGAGAATAGAAGCATCTATAGAAAGGATAAAGGTTAAGCATAATATATTTTCTTGTTATGAACTATGTGTTTATTATTTAAAGTGTGTTCTCTGTCTCTCCTCTTATGTTTTAAAATGCTTTTTTAAAAATCAAGTAAGTTTAAGAATTGCCTTGAAGTGATTGGAATATGGCGTTGGGAGTCTAATATCTTTTGCTTAATGAAACTTTCAAGGTGCAATACAGTTAAGATACTGTACATGCAATACACACACATTTGGAGATTATGTTGGTCAGTCACATAAGTCATAATGTAATTTTGATCTTGTTCTGTTCAGCTTTCAAAAAGTTATCCTGCTGACTTCCAGAGAAAGAGAATCCCAAGACTCTTACACAATTTCTCTCCAACCTTTTTTTGGATTGGGAAGAATAAAAAGGATAAATACAAAGGAATAATATAGACAGTGAATTGGAACTAGAGAGCTAGTATCAGGAAAGTGAAATGTTAGAATAAGAAATCAAAGTAAAGAATCCCACGAAGAACAAAAAGGCCTATTAGGTATATTCAAAATAAAAAGAAAAATATTAGTATATATTCAGTGTTAGCAGAATGCTAAGAAAAAGTTAGTTACTTAGATTCTATTTTGATGCAGTCTTCTCCAGTATATGTGTGTATACGCGTATGTGCATACACACACACAATATATACACACACATATATATATGTATATGTTTGTATGTGGTCCACTTGGAATTGTGAAGAACAGGAGGCAGTGGCATAAATGAACCTTAAACTTGATAAAAACATGATCAGAGAATTCATCTTTAATAAGTTTAAATCTCTAGTATCAGATTCATTGCAAGGTAGAGAGGAACTAACTGATGATCTAGTCAAAATTCTCACACATTTTTCAAAATCAGAAAACAGAAAACACAGAAAGCAAAAAATCCAGCAAATTACAGACCAATCAGTCTGCCATCAATACCTGCAGAAATTCTAGAACAAATCATAAGCACTTGTCAGCACCTTGAAAACAATGATAAAAAAAATCAGCAGGGATTTGTCAAGAATGAGTCTTTGCAGACAGAGGATAATCTCTTTGATCAAGCACATTCCATAATAGATTGTGGGAATGCTGTAGGCTAAGGATGTGCATGAAATGAAAAATATAGTTTGTAAACCTGATATACACTCTTCCATTATGGAAGTTGTGCCAAACTGGTTCGGTGAGCCATGCTTTGGCAAAAACAAAATCCAGACATACTTTGGTAGTTGGGTTTCAACCAAAACAAAAGTAGGAGGGATCACAGAGTGGTTTTTATAAGGCAAATTGGGAAAGGTTGATACATTTAATCCCCTGTTTTCGTACCTCCTCTGCATGGTTTGTGTGCTGGCCTGTCTGCCTTTTGAGCTTTTGAGACCCTTTTGTATAAATCAAAACATGTGAAACATGCATGATTTGGTTTGAGTACAGACCATTGAGAGCCAGTTGTCCTATGCAGGGAACAGTTCATGCGTGGAGGATACTGCATATTCTTCCTGTAGACATACAGGCAGTCCTTGGTTAATGATCAGTAATTTAATGACCTTTTGAAGTTATGACACTGCCTGAAATGAGTGGTGGTAACAACCAGTCCTTTTAAGTTCCAACTGTCCCTCCACTCGTACAGTCACATGATCACAATTGGACACTTGGGAACTGACTTGTACTTACAAGAATTGCAGTGTCTTATGCTTATGTGATCACCGTTTGTCACCTTCCCTGGCAGCTTCCCACAAGCAAAGTCAATAGGGAAGCCAGCAAGTCACACATTGCTCTGGTAAGCCTCTCCCTCCCACACATCCTTCCCAAGCCTCACTGCACTTGCATGGTACCTCGACCACTCGCACACTCTCATGCAACCTCTCCCCCTGAAAGCAACAACTCCAAACCCTGACATGCTTCAGCCGCCTCTCCCTGGCCATCCATGCACCCCCCTCACTCCCTCTCATACCCAACAGTGGCCATTTACCTGTTTCCCTGCCTGCTTGCAAGCCACCTGAGACTAGCAACTTCCTGCTGGCTGCCCCATTGACTTGGTTCGTTAGGAAATTGCAAAGAGGGCCTCACTTAACAACCCACAATTCCCCTTAATAATGGCAATGGGGGTTGCCACTGCTAAATGATGTGACCATGTGATCTTGCACTTTACATCTGCATTACTTAGTGATGGAAATTCTGGTCCAGATTATAATTATAGCTGTAATATATTTTGACGTCATCAAAAGCATTTGACAGGCCGATTAGCAAGCTGGTTAAGTATAGGTTGGATGGCATGATAATTAAATCGATACATAACTGGTTCAAAACACAAATTTGCAGGCATGTTTATCAATTGCTCCTGATCCAATTAGAGGAAGGAATCAGTCCTGGATCTTCTATTCTTCGGTATTTTCAATAATGACATGGGTGAAAAAGTAAAGGGCATACTTAACAAATCTGCAGGTGACCAAAAATTGAAGGAACAATAATTTAGTAAGCTCGTATCAATTGCATAAAGAAAGGCTGTGGGGTACTTGGCTTAGTAAGAGTAAATGTAGTCCTCAAATTGTGACCCATCGCTTAGCAACCATTCAAAATTCTGATAGATTCCCTCAAAGGTACTTACAACACAATTCCAAAGTGTCAATGGCCACACAAACACATCCCAATGATCATGTGACCACAGGTTGGGAGTTCTCTAACTGGCCAACATTTGCAGTCGTTTGCAGTGACTTGCAGTCATATGACCGTGTTTTACTTCTGGTTTTTGACAAAAACAGCCCATAGCAAATAATGAGCTCACTTTATGACTGCAGTGTTTGCTTAACTGCAGTGACCTGCTTTACTATCATGACTTACAACCATAATGGGCAAGTTCCATTACGGTCATAAGTCAAGGACTACCTGTATTTGCAATGAAAATGGAATAGTAGCTGGTTACAAATTAAATACAAGTCAGCAGGCTACCAAAACAGGCAAATACAGTTAATAAAAGTATAATTTCCAAATTACAGAAAGTAGTAATCATTGTTCTGCTTTGCTCAGACCCAATTTCAAGTACTGTGCCATTTTCAGTCACCATGTCTTACAGATCTTGGTTTAGAGAAGGACACCAAGAATGATTTCAGGGGACAGGAAACCAAATCTCAAGAGAGTTTGAAAGGGCCGGAGACGTTTAACCTTCAGAAACAATGCTTGAGAGGACCTATAATAGCATTCTTCAAATTCCTGAAGGGACGTCACATAGGAGGTCAAGGCCTGTCCATCCTTATTCCAAAGTGCAGGCCATGGAAGTATAGATTTAAATCCTAGAAAGATAGATTCTGATTGAATGTTAGCAAGGGTGTTCAAATCGTAAAACAGGTTGACAGTGGAACCAGTTATTCAAAGAGGTAATAGGCTCCCCTGTTTTGAATGTTGAAGGAGAAGGGCAACCCTCTACCTAGGATGCTTTAATTGTGATTTCTGCATTGAGGAAGGGGTTGATCCAAAAGTCTGAATAGACTCGTCCAATTCTTGTTCTGTGATTCTCTAGCCATTTGTAGAAAGCTGCTGTCAAGATGTACTAGATTCAGGGGTGAAATCCAGCAGGTTCTAACAGGTTCTGGAGAACCAGTAGCGGAAATTTTGAGTAGTTCGGAGAACCGGTAGCGGAAATTTTGAGTAGTTCGGAGAACCGGCAAATACCACCTCTGGCTGGCCCCAGAGTGGGGTGGGAATGGAGATTTTGCAATATCCTTCCCCCAGGAGTGGGGAGGGAATGGGGATTTTGCAGTATCCTTCCCCTGGAGTGGTGTGGGAATGGAGATTTTGCAGTATCCTTCCCCTGCCACGCCCATCAAGCCACACCACGCCCACTACGCCACGCCCACAGAACCGGTAGTAAAAAAATTTGGATTTCACCACTGACTAGATTACATCGCTGTTGTATCTTGATCAGCATGGTCCCATAGAGCACCAGGGCTGTGATTTCTTTGTAGAAGATAAGAATGCCATAGGCCCGTGATGGCGAACCTATGGCACATGTGCCACAGGTGGCACTCGGAGGCTTCTCTGCCGGCACACGAGCCGTCGCCCAGCTGAGCTCCACCGCGCATGCCTACGCGCGCCTCCCGCCGGCCAGCTGATTTTCGGGTCTCTGCAGCGCTGTTGTTTAATCAAAATGCAGTTAAAACACTATACATACACCGGAGCAGATAGAGGTAAATCCTAGAGAGGCAGAAAAATGTATCACTGAACAATAGAGAAGGAAATGCATCACTGAACAATGGAGATGAATGCTAGAGAGGAATAATAGCAATAGCAATAGCAATAGCACTTAGACTTATATACCGCTTTACAGTGCTTTTACAGCCCTCTCTAAGCGGTTTACAGAGTCAGCATATTGCCCCCAACAATCTGGGTCCTCATTTTACCCACCTCGGAAGGATGGAAGGCTGAGTCAACCTTGAGCCTGGTGAGATTTGAACTGCCGAACTGCAGCTAGCAGTCAGCTGAAGTAGCCTGCAGTACTGCACTCTAACCACTGCGCCACCTCGGCCTTGTATGTAATAAAGCTACATACAAGGCCGACATAACACCTGTGACAGTGTAGGCATGCGTGGGGGGAGCGTGGGGGGGTGCGGCTCCCCCCGCGCCCCTTTTTTTGTCCCAGGAGGTTTCAAGGAGGCCTGCTAGGCCCAAAACGGGGCACGGGGGGGGTCACGTGCGCATGCGCAGGGGGGCGGTGCGTGCATTGTATTATGGGTGTGGGCACGCACATGCGCGCTGTCCTGCGCGCGCGCTCCCTTTTGGCACGCGAGGACAAAAAGGTTCGCCATCACTGCCATAGGCATTCCCAGACTTCTTAAGATGCGTATGTGAAGAACAGAAAATGAAAAGTAATGCATACCTACTTTTAATTTCATATCAAGCTTCTTAGCAATTAATCCTGTACCACCCAGTGGTGGGATTCATTTTTTTTTTTACTACCGGTTCTGTGGGCATGGCTTGGTGGGCATGGCATGGCTTGGTGGGCGTGGCAGGGGAAGGATACTGTAAAATCTCCATTCCCTCCCCACTCCAGGGGAAGGTTATTGCAAAATCCCCATTTCGTCCCGATCAGCTGGGACTCGGGAGGCAGAGAATAGATGGGGGCAGGGCCAGTCAGAGGTGGTATTTACCGGTTCTCTGAACTACTCAAAATTTCTGCTACTGGTTCTCCAGAACCTGTCAGAACCTGCTGAAACACACCTCTGGTACCACCCCTTGGGATTTGATGACAAATAAAAAAACATAAAAAAGCATAAACCTTTAGGTTTATGCATACATGTGGCTTCTCATTTTGCAATTTGTTTATTTACCACTAAAGCCTCATTCATAAACAAAAGCTAAAAGACAGCAAAGTATTTTTTTTTTGTGTACACACACACATATTCAATGAATGTATATTGAAATTCACTTTATTAAAAGACGTTTTTTGAAAAATTTATAATTCTGCATCTTTTTTCCTCTGCAGGTGTCGAAGGCATCAGCAGATCTAATGTGCTATTGTGAGGAACATGCCAGGAAGGATCCTTTACTAATGGGCATACCTGCTTCAGAAAATCCCTTCAAGGATAAAAAAACCTGCATTATTCTATAGGCAAAGCAGCAAAATGCCTTCAAAACCTTCCCCTGCAAAACCAACCTAGCCAATTCTTAGAGAAGTAACCTGAAGGTCACCTGGTAGCCATTGCATAAAACAGCAACTTATTTCCACCTTGTGTATGAATGAACTTTTAAGTTTCCTTGAATGTTTGTTTCTCCCATCCTCAATGCCAGGCACACGGTTCTAAAAGTTACTTCTTGCAAAAATGGAAGGGTTCTACAAATGTTGTTAGGCATGGATTCTGTTGGCTTGGCTGGGCTGAACTGGGCTGGGCTGGGCTGGGCT
This sequence comes from Thermophis baileyi, assembly GCA_003457575.1. Taxonomy (NCBI): domain Eukaryota; kingdom Metazoa; phylum Chordata; class Lepidosauria; order Squamata; family Dipsadidae; genus Thermophis; species Thermophis baileyi. The sequence goes on from QLTV01002149.1 coordinate 1,492,972, forward strand.
GGGCTGGGCTGGGCTGGGCTGGGCTAAGCTTGAGGGCTGGGCTGGGCGCTTGCCCTCCACTGCCATGGCTCTGGACAGCCTGTACCACCATCTGGGGGTGCTCCGCATGGCCTGAGAGGGACAGTGAGGCTCCTCTGGAGGGCAAGGGTTTGGCGCTCTCCCTGGTCTCGCCTTCCTCCACTGGAGACAATGGATCCCCCAGCCCCGCACAGGCCACCACAGGTGCCCCCGACACGAGTGATGGCGAGTTGGGCATGGCCACCCCGGGCCCCCCGGCCCCCCAAGGTCAAACACAACCCTGATATGGCCCACAGTGAAATCGAGTTTGACACCCCTGACTTGGAACTAGTTTTAGTAGCCAGGATAATGGTAATGGCAGAGTCTCTGGAGAATCAATTGGTGTGCGGGGCGGGGCTGGGCGGGGCTGGGCTGGGCTGGGCTTGATTTTAAAATGTAGTGAGTGTTCACAGATCCAAGGATTGAACTATCAAGACCAAAGTTGCCTGAGCTTCATTTACAGAGTAGTGAGGTAGACAAGCCTAGAGTGCTAATCAAGCTTTCTTTTGCATTTGATTTGATACCAGTGTGTACCTTGTATATGTAAATGGAGTCTATATCTAGGGTGTATGCATATGTTTCGTTTAGATGTATAGACACATTCCAAAGTGCATTCTTTAAGTGCACTCTTCAGAGTTCATTGCTGCATTTATTGATAGGATTTCTGCACTTCATGCTTTCACTATTTAGTATATCTTAAGCTTTCAACAATGTCTTAAAAACCTACACATTTGTACATACTATAAATTCTGGTTCTCAACATAGCTTTGAAAAGTGACGTCTATCGCCTTTAAGCTCTCTTTTATTTCCACTGAAATGTAGACTACACTAAATTGATTGATTGTGATAATGGTGTCTAAAAAATTTCTCCTCCCTTTCTTTTTGTCTTTAAGAGGAATTCTGTCCTTTGCCTTTCCTACACAGTTTCTAATGAACTGATTTTTGGAAGCTTTCAGGCTTTTTTCAGTTTGATCCCCAAATTTACATTTCATAAATGTCAAACAATCACTAAGTAGGAAGAGAGACTCTGAGTGAAATCTATGGTGCTACTGCTTCTGCACAAGACCTATTAAAATCAATGGTTGTGCTAAATAAATGCTTGAAGGATTATAGCAATTCTCGGCGGCAGCAGCTAATCCCTTGTATATGTTAACATTATTAAAGAATCTGGGTACCGTTCATGCGATAATGAGATACTGAATAGAAAGAAGCAACACTGATACATTTTAAGCCAGGGGTATGTATCTGTATTCTATTTGTTTGGCCTTTTAATTTTTATAGTATTATTGTGATCTGCCATAGCTCTGTATTTCGAAAGTGGGTTACTTGTAGCTTTTTGTTGTTGTTCCATATGTAGAGGCCCTCGGATGCATGGTTAGATTTCCTTCATAGAAACTTTAGCATAGAATGCAAAGCCAACCCAGAAGCATTCATTTTCGACCAGCCAAGGGACACCCCCACAAAGATTTCTTCCTGTTAAGAAGACCTAGACTTCCATAGTGTTTGTATCTGCTTGGTGACAGCTTAACGCATACTTGGTTTCACCGTAACTGTATTGAGAAGCTAGCTGCAGAGCTGGTAAGCCAAAGTCCCCACCCAATTTACTGGTGCTCTTCACTGCATTATAATCAAGCTCTTGTGGAGAACTGTATTAGTGCTGCATGCTGCTGTGTTGATACTGCATTTCTTTTCGTCTTCATGTTCCCAAAAGATAAATTTAACACATTTTAAAAACTAAAATAGCTTCCTAAAGATAGTACGGAACTGATAACAAAACCACAATTTTGCATTGATTTTGCTTATTTTATGTCAGTCTGGCCATCACATAATCAATGTACAATTCATTAAATTAGATTACCTGCAATTTGGTGCCATCTTAGTTGCTATCATAATTTAAAACAGTGTCTTTTCTTATATCAAGTCTTAAGTCCGTGTCTCCAAATTAACACAGATGACCTATCTTTTGGTTTGTTTTAAGATAATTGGGCAGCGGTTGATTTGTCAGCTATATAAATCTGCTTTATAAAGGGTGATCCTTGCAACTGTTAGACCATGGCAACAACAACATGGGTTAACTTGCATTAATGTTAAATGTAGTGAACCAGACAGTAGTTAGGCTTGTATTATGATCTTAACATAGGAAGTAAAATCCAGAGGAAAAGGTCAACCTATGTTTGGCTTTGCTACATGGAAGTGCTTAATTCGCACTGGTACATGGTCCTCTGGTGAGATAAGAATGTACAGATCATGTACCTAAGCTCATGCATGATGGCCATTAAGTATTGAAGCTCTCAAGTGTCAGAATTGATGCTCATTGCAATAAGCCTATAAATGAGGAGAGACTACATTGGCAGGCCTGTCAACTCTAAGAGAGTCGGTATAATTATTTGTAATGAATAAATTGGTATTGCCATTAGTAAATGGGCACCTGAACATTATATTACTTGTAAAAACAGAAGTTGATGCTGGACTTTTTCTCACCCATCACCAACCCAACCTGTTTCCTACAAATCCTATCCCAAATATCAGTATTTTTTTAAACAATTAGAATGTTGCTCTTTTTAGACCTATTCTACTCATCAGATGAATGCAATTTAAAAAATTCTCAGCGCGTTCATCAATTTTATATTTTCATATAAAATATGCTATTTAAATGACTGTGATAATTTTTAATGAATTCAATATATATATATATATATATA
>QLTV01002149.1:1495840-1512969 GCA_003457575.1 Thermophis baileyi
TATATATATATATATAAACCGATATGCAAACAAAAGCATTTTCCATGTTGCAAACACTACACTGTCACCAGCAAATGCTGCTCCGTATGCTTTAATGTAGAATAAATTTGGACACATTCAGTTACTCTCACTAGTGAGACGTTTAAACTGATTATGATTGCTCCCTGCCTCTCATTTAAGTTCTACTTCATGTAAGATTAAAAGGTCCATATCCTTAAATTTTAAAATCAGATTATTTATGATAGATGAACCTCTGTAGCTTACTTAAATACCCTCAATGACTGAGAATCTAATAAATGACGTTTGACTTGTTACATTGTTTAGTCAAAACTAAGATTAGCACTTGATGATCAGACATTTGAAAAAGCATCCGGCTTAATAGTCCTCTTGCCTGACAGGAAAGAACACAAACTGGCTAGAGAAGGCATTACCAAAAGAAAGAAGGAAATATTTAGATGTTGCTTTGCAGTTGAGTGCCATTAATTCCCCCCCCCCTCTAATTTCTTCTACCCATCTCTCAGTTCACATTTTTCCAAATTAAGCCTTGAGTTGTGACACCTTAATATTGGGCCTGTTTTCTGGACTTTTTGTTCTTTTTGCGTTACTAATCATGTTACTTTAGTCTTTTTCAAGTTGGGCTCATCTCCTGATAACTTCACAGACACATCCATCTAGCTTTGGGGCAGCAATATAGAAGTGGTTTGCCATTGCCTTCTTCCAGAATGTGATCTTTTGTTGTTAAAATCTTACAGTACTTGTGTATTCGCCTTGTTGTAGTGTTATAGCACCAGGCCAAAATAGGTTGGATCCAAATATGCCCTTCCATATGTGGGATAAGCTATATTATATTCCCAAAAGCAATATTTTAGCCTTACCCTAATATGTTCCCAGGAAAAAGGAAAACCAAGAATCCAAGAATCCAATACATGCTTGCAAGGGAGAAAGCCTCCTTTCACAAGTGAGCCGTGCTGACAGGACATACATAAGAGAACATTCAGAAGCTACAATCTCTCATGGTTTATTAAGGGATAACCACTATTCATTATAATGGGGCTTATTTCTGAGTAAGCATGTATAGTGTTGTACGATACAAGCAAAGACGCTTCTCTACATGTGCCAGAGGAAGCATAGGAAATGCTATGAACTTGCATCTTAAAGTAGTGTAAAAACTGCTTTCCTTGTGTTTGCAGAGCAATGCAAGCAGCAATTCGATTTATGCTGTGGTGCTTTGGATCCAAACCAATATTTTCACCAGCAGTGCTTTAAATTTTTATCATTCATATGTATTTTACAAACCGAAGATAATTATTGAAAACACGGTGTTGTAAACTGCAGATGTTTTCATTTGAGCCAAGTAAAATGATGTGCCAACTTCCATTTACGAATGCATTTTGACTTCCCCTTGAAAGGCTCATGGGTTGTCAACCTGACCCTTGTTTGGTTTCTTGTATTGATTGAGATGTAGCAGTTTTCAATCAAAGCAACAATAAATTCAGAACCAAAATGTAACCAGCTGCTTTGGGTTATTTCTCTCCAAGTTTAAGTTGTTGCTAGATGCCTCCTCACCCTTCACCAGCTTTCCATAACTTTTTTTTTATATATTGAGAGTTGAAACATACACACATTGCTTGTGTGTAATGGTGATACCTCAACAAGAAACTGAGAACATTGCCTTCATATCTATTGCCTTGGATTCACTTCAGTGGGACTTGCTGCAGTGGTGGTTAGGTTAATGTGATTATCAGAATAGGAAAAAAATGAACACCTAATTTAAAATAGTAACTCTTACACTATTGTGAAGTTTGAAATTAAGAGTATGAAACTTAAGGAGTTTTTAGTCATTGTACCACTAACCTCCACCTTGGTGCTTTGATTGAAACATCACGGAAGAAAAATAATACTGTATTCTAGAAACATGCTGTTCTTTATTTATCCCTTTTAAATATAATAGTAAACTACTTTATTTCTTACAGACAATCTTCTTCTCTGTTTTTTTTTCTTGCTCTCACAAAATTGTTTTTGTATTATCACTGTAATGTTGCATTGAAAAGAATACCATGATTTGCCTTTGAAGTAAAAAAAGAATGCATGAAATTACTTTAATAGTTTTGTTTTATCTTTCATAAACAATCTGTAATTGTTTGCTTTCATTGTACCTCTCTATACAATGTGATTGCTCTTGGAAGGTGGTTTCTTGCAAACATTAGAAGGGTTAAAAACTGTAAAGATTCCTTTTCACAGCTAATATATTTAGTATCATGGATATAAAATACTTCAATTAAATATCATTTCTTTTCATATTGTTTTCTGCCTATCATTGCAGTGCACTGAATTTAAGTGTGTTAGAAATAATACATCACTTTAGTTGCATCAGTTAATAAAGACATGACAAATTGATTTGAGTCAAGCATGTAACTGCGATCACATTCTGCTGCTATTGATACAATTTTTGTTTGAAGGCATCAGTTGGAAAGCCAAGGGGTGACCTCTACTTTTACAGCCTGACTTCACTGAACCGTTTCAGCGGAACACTGAACTGTAAAGACATCTGCACATTCTTTCTTTGCAAATGGTTTGCAAAGCATGTCGACCTTTTAGCTTCAAGAATAGTGAACATATTTCACCTTTGATTCTGCATGCTCTATCCTGAAGAGATAATTATGAATAATAAGAATAGCATTTGCCACAGTCAGATTCTATTCAACAATGTGGTGATAATCCTCGTAATATCATAGGACTGGTGTAGCAAATCTCCACTCCCTGCCCTCCTTGCTAGGCAATGTTGCATTTGGTATGCTGATGTTTGCTATACTTACGAGGAAAGAAAAAGTGAAGGATAGGATGATGATGATGATGATTATTATTATTATTATTATTATTATTTATTATTATATTTCTATGCCGCCCAACTCCCAAGGGACTCTGGGCGGCTTACAACAATATAAAAAACTATTAAAAGAAAACATAATAAAAACAGTTAAAAACAGTTAAAAACTCATACACACCGTTTCATGGCCGGATCTCGCCAATTACAGAGGCGAGATCAACGGCCCCAAGCCTGCCGGAACGGCCAGGTCTTCACCGCTTTCCGGAAGGCCAGCAGGGTGGGGGCAGTCTGGATCTCAGGAGGTAACTGGTTCCAGAGGGCTGGGGCAGCCACAGAGAAGGCCCTCCCCCGCGGGCCCGCCAGCCGGCACTGTTTAGCCGACGGAACCCTCTCGAAGATAACCTGGCCCTGAGCCATGTAGGGCTTTAAAGGTAATAACCAACACCTTGAATTGAGCCCGGAGACCAATAGGCAGCCAGTGCAGCTAGCGGAGTATAGGTGTAATATGGGTGTACCTAGGTGCACCCACGACAGCTCGTGCAGCCGCATTCTGGACCAATTGTAGTCTCCGAACACTCTTCAAGGGTAGCCCCATGTAGAGCGTGTTGCAGTAATCTAACCGTGAGGTGACAAGGGCATGAGTGACTGTGAGGAGAGCCTCTTGATCCAAGTAGGGTCGCAATTGGTGCACCAGGCGAACCTGTGCAAAGGTCCCCCTAGCTACAGCTACCAAATGTTGCTCTAATTTCAGCTGTGAGTCTAGGAGGACACCCAAATTGCGAGCCCGTTCTGAGGGGGACAATTTTTTGATAAGACCCATATAGCTCCACCACTCAGAATATCTGCCTTTCTATTGGTAGTTAGTTCTGCTGTGGATCTGTGACTGGGGTAAACTGCATGTTAGATGTTCACCTGCCCTGTGGAAGCATGAGATCCTTGGATGGGTGGCATATCCAACAAATTCTTCCTTTGACTAGATTCTGCTTAAAGATTAGTGAACAAGTCTCACTTCTCATTTCAGATGCTCAATTCTGTTGATTGCTGTTCTTGGCAGCTCCTTTAATATTATCTTCCATCCAATTTCATGCGCTTATCTGAGGCTACTGAACTCTATATAAAGTAAGGTTGAACCCCTAAGAAAGATATGATTTATAGTTGGGCCATTTTAGAATGGAATACCAAATATTCACTAAAGAAAGTTTCCATTGCCCTAAATGGTACATTTTGGAAGCTTGTCTGTGTTGAGCAATGGCATCTTCCTGCCTGTGATAATTTCTGTGGGTGTGCTGATATAGGCTGCTGAGTAAGAGAGTGAGCTTTTGCCCCACAAACCTGTTGCACTACTGGAGTGGAGTTTCTGCTCAATATTCCTACACGAGGAAGGGTCCATAAAGTGATTATAGTAGCTGGGGATGATGGGTCCTTGCAGGGCATCCAGTTGGGAAAATTGCAGGTTTTTTCCCTGATGATTTTTGTTTGTTTGTCTGCAATGCAACCTCCGCAAGCCTCACGTCACATATATGTGTCATATAACAGTTCCCATTACCTTTTAATATCAAGATGGTAGCTGTAGTCCAATACAGCAGAAAGGTACCAAGTTGAGAAAGACTGACCAAGTGAATACAGTCTTGAAATCTTCTGGATCAATACCACATCACACACTTAGACGTCAGTAAACAAAGGCTTTCTTTCCTCCCAAATATATAATATAGAGAGAGTTGTACTGCAGGCAACACAAGATGATTCGGACTGATCTATTTTTTTTTTCTTTTCAGATTTTCATTCCAGCAGTTTCAAGTGATGATTTAGCAACCTACTTTCAAGTTTTGTTGCTGTATACACACATTAATTGCTGATGAAACTGTGGTTAATCATAGATCTTTTAACTTTGTGCAGGATTCTGGCCCATCTGGTTTCAGCCATCTGGTTTTGCTGCTGAATAGTCTCCATTCATTTCATTCAGTCAGGTTCAAGCTCCCATAGCAACACTTTTTAGGCAATAATGCTTTTCCTTACTCTCATCTTTTCAAAAACAACTTTTCAAAAAAAAAAAAAAAAAACAAAAAAAAAAATTTTTTAAAAAAAAAAATTTTTCATTTAAAAAATAATTTAAAAAAAAAAATTAAAAAAAAAAAAAAAAAACCTTACATGTTTTAATAACGGCTTTCTAAGTATTTTAAAAGGAAAGTGGAAAATATTTTTAAAGCCAAGTCAGCCATAATTGTAGGTATTATTTTGTATGGCTGACACTTAAAATTGCCGGCAAAACAGCTATTTGAGGTTTCAAGGGACAGTGTCATATTTCAAATAATAGTATGCTTTCATTTCTTATTAACACTTTGTTATTTGCTTCATATTTGGTATTTTTAATTTCTTGCTCGCTAAGAAAGCGGATTAGCGAATGCCACTCATCACTGAGGTGTGATATGCTTTTATTTCCCATTTTCTATTTTTCCTGTAACGTGGATTATTTTTTGGACTTGGTTAGAAATGCTTTCTTTTTACTGAACAATTATGCTACAAATGATGCCCTGCATCCCAAACTAATTCATAATTATCTTCCTTTTACCCACTTCAGATGTTTATGCAGCTTAGCTTTTTTGTATGGTGTAGCACTGGGACCTGGGCTAGACAAATAATTAAGCTATTTATGAGTGAGATTCCCTATTCTTTCAGCTTGAGAATAGAATGGAACAATTCAGCTGCTTCTGGATGTCTCAAAGTTTCTTTACCCGGGACTCAAACTCCTGAATTTCCTGCTGTGGCACAGCTGTTCTTCGAAATTGAGGTCCAACACATTTTCAAAATATTAGAATGGAAGTGGCTACTGATGCTGGGCATCCTAAAACACAACATGGCCTCACTATTGTTGATGTATTAAACGTTATTTCTGAAGCACATTTCATTATGAAGAATTCTACAAAGAAGAGACTAATGTGTTTTCTTACAAGAGGCATATATTAGTTAGTTGATCCAGCCATTAGGCAGTCTCTGGTCTAGAAAAATAACAAGATTATGGAATACTGTTCACTATAAATTGCTATTGGGAACACTTTCTACCTATCACAAGCTGTCTCTTACCCAATACATAATAGAACAGGTATGCCTAACCCAAGACATTTATTGCTGTGAATAGTTCCATTGCTTTAGAATAATAGAATAATAGAATAACAGAGTTGGAAGGGACCTTGGAGGTCTTCTAGTCCAACCCCCTGCTTAGGCAGGAAACCCTACACCATTTCAGACAAATGGTTATCTAACATCTTCTTAAAAACTTCCAGTGTTGGAGCATTCACAACTTCTGGAGGCAAGCTGTTCCACTTATTAATTGTTCTAACTGTCAGGAAATTTCTCCTTAGTTCTAAGTTGCTTCTCTCCTTGATTAGTTTCCACCCATTGCTTCTTGTCCTACCCTCAGGTGCTTTGGAGAATAGTTTGACTCCCTCTTCTTTGTGGCAACCCCTGAGATATTGGAACACTGCTATCATGTCTCCCCTAGTCCTTCTTTTCATTAAACTAGACATACCCAGTTCCTGCAACCGTTCCTCATATCTTTTAGCCTCCAGTCCCCTAATCATCTTTGTTGCTCTTCTCTGCACTCTTTCTTTAATGAGATTTGTTCTGTTTTCAATGAGCCAATTTTATGTAGTGGTTAAGGCACCAGGCTAGAAACGAGATTGTGAGTTCTACTCCCACCTTGGCATGAAAGCTAGCTAGGCGGCTTTGGGCCAACCATTCTCTTGAGTCCAACCCACCTCACAGGGTGGTTGTTGTGGAGAAAATAGGAGAAACGAGTACTGGGTATGTTTGTCACCTTGGGTTACTTATAAAATAAAGGCGAGGTAAAAATTAATAATTTTATGTCCAGTTATAAAATATACTTCAAGGGTCTTTAAAGAGTAATAGCAATTCAATCTGGAGGCATTTCAAGTTCCTCCGCACTCGGAGCGCTTCGCTTTCAATACTTTGTAATGAGACAAAGTAGGAGGCATTTGCAGAACGGGAGGTTGTTTGTTTCAATTACAGCTGTTTTTCTAGACCTTTACTAGGGCAGATGCATTTGCTGTCATACATCTTTCCTCTACTGATGATTCATTTGCCTTTTTACCCAGATATTCAAGGCAAAAGTGTCATTTAGGAGAACCCATCATTCCTCGAGAGAGTGCGTGTTTGGCTGGCAAGCATGTGGGTGAGAAGAGTAGCACAGCTATTCTTATTTTCAGGTGTGTAAGTAATGCTAACACCTTTGCAGAACCACAAAACTTTTATTATTTTTGTTACGTTTTCCCATGTTACCTGCTCCATCTTTTGAATGCAAACCACAAGACCTTACAATTCACCATTTGCCTATTTTTATTATTATTAAGTTGGGGGGGGGGGGAAATCTCTGTTCTCTTTTATAAGAGGGGTTTATAAATCACAGCATATTCACAGCATATTCTCATATTCAGAGATGTTATGCTGTTACAACAAAACTTCCAAAGTATTGTGCAAAAACTTTAAAAGCTAGGGCCTTCTCTGAATGCTATGCCGTATGACAGTCACAATCGTGATCCAGGAATTGTTTCACCAACACCAACGCTTTGTGTAGCCTAAAATGCAAAAAACAACCATTTCCTGGTGGTTTTTAAATGTTTTATTTCAGTGAACACAGTCCAATTTCAAACATTAAAAGGCAGCAGTCCAACCATTTTAATACAAGTGGTGCACAAAATCCCTAGCATAAATAAATCTTTCACTGGTCTCGCAAAATAATTTAATATTTTTTAGAAGAAAAACTGAAGAAATGGGCATGTTGAAACCAAAGAGAATAGTTGCTAGAGTAAACGAACCCTTTTTGGTCTCAAACGTGAAAGGTATTTAAAACAGAAACTAGAAGTTTCCTTTCTGACAACGCCAACTAAGCCCACTTGGTGGCTTCTGAAAGGAACTCTGCCACACTTGATTTCACAACCGTCTTGCAGAACTCTTAACTTCCTCTAGGGAGTTCCTATTGCTCCCTCAACATGGCTTCTGCTTTGAGTCCATCATTGGCCAACCGTGCTGTCAAACATCCTTCAGTTTCACACAATGTGCAGTTCAACCTCAGCCAGCTGACTTGACCTCAATTACTGTAATCCTTGTGTCAAGGCTGGGAAATTACTTCCTGAGCAAATAACTAAAGTATCTTGAAACTTCAGTGCAATTTTTCTCTATTCAGTTCAGCCTTATTTGCCTGCTGTCACCGTTCGGGCAGATTAATAATGGGAACCCACTGATCCATGTAGCGGCTTTCACGGCAAAAGCAGATCAGCTGACTTAGGGCTGGATCCTTCCATTGAGAAGCATGTGGATTCTGCAAGAGAAAATGAGACAGAAAATGTTCACTGTCAGCACAAAGTAAAATGCTGCTGACAACAAAAGGACCTATATATAAAAGACACAAAATGCTCTAGATAAGACTGCAATGCAACATTCATTACTGGGGGAAAGTTCAGTTTAATACTTTTAACTGATTTGTATAAAACCAGAGCTGCTTTAGTGATTTGGGGGGAAATTTAAACTTTTGTTTAAAATATCCAGGAGTTCACCCTAATAGAGTTTTCTCCCCCCCCCCAATAACTAGCAAAAGAGCTCTCTAATATAAAAAGTAGATTAAAAAAAACTGCAGTATGGTTTGGATAAAAAAATAAGCAATCAATATTTTATTCACAAGCTAAGCATATGCACATACTTCACAATTACAAAAAAATCATTTGCCTTTGCATGAACAGCCATGGAACTGTATAAAGTATATTTGCAGTTCATGTCAAATAATGGATTGACCGACAGAAATATTGACTGAATTCCCTTATTGTAACTTGAATGTAAAAAAAAATTAAATATTGTAAACCTACTTCTTAAAGTATGACTTCTGAAGTTATGAATTTAGCAGTCCCCAAATTACATCAAGGCCACAAACAAATTACTGCTAAGTAACAGTGACCAGTCTTTTAATCACAGCCAAGTGAATTATCTAATAATGACCTCTGAGCTAATTAGTAATGAGGAAAGACAAATATAGGCAGGGAGTTACTGTAGGAAGGTGACTCATGGGGTTGTACAATCCTGTTGTCAACAGGATGAAACATGTTTGTACAGGTCTTTGCTTTCAAATGCTCAATAAGCAAGAGGTTGTGATACAATTTATGCAGAGGAAAAGGCTAATTAAAACAAAGGCCCATGCAAATTCTCACTTGGAACCAGATGCAGAAAGGTAAGAATGCTGGAAATTCAGGCTTTTACTTTGGCTACAATTATAGCTAAGTGGCAGGCCATGAAGAGGCAACAGAAATTACCCTGTCCCAGTAGGTTTTATAACCACGTCTCTTAAGAAAAACAAAACTTACTGTTACTAGCACACAGTGCAAATCTGCAGGCTGTTCAAGCCCTCCACTTGCCCCTAAAAGCAGCAGCTCTGCAAGGCGGCTTGGATTGCTCACTCGAAGTATATTAATGTCATTTTCACAACAAAAAGCTTGAATCAGAGTGAAGTGAATTTGTAAAGCAACATCCTGGTTGTCTTCCTCATCTGCTGCCAACAGGCAAAGCACCACATTATCTGGATCCCTGCAGGGGTAAAACAATACAGATTGCATTATTCACAGCCTGACAAACAATAATAGGTGTATTTTATAATGAGGAACTGAGACAAAACAGGAACTGAAGTCACGGAGCATATTACAAACATGGGAAATAATTCTGTCTGGGTATAAGCAGAAGCTGAGACATTGTCTTATATGGACTTGAACTTCAGATGACAGGAACTGGATTTTTAAATGCTCAGCATCCACAGTTCCAGCTTAGAGTGAAAAAAGGCAGTCTGGTGACATTTTAGCATCAAAGCAAAGGGCACATAAGCAAAACCCCTGGTCAGCAGTTTCCATTAGCTTAACTGTCACTTGGCTCTTAGAATTCTTGCACTGTGGGTAAATAGGGGAGAGAAATAAAATAACTGCAAATGCAGAGCTTAATATGATCAACGCATCTGTGTTTGGCAAGAAATTCAGGGATTTTTTTTTCCTGCCTGCATAATGCATGTTCAGGAGCTTGCTTCCGACAGATCATCATCCCCGCCCTGATGTTTCCTGAGGTAGATCAATCAACCCGTAAACACCAAAGTGCAGTAGCACCATGAAGAACATGGGTGGACGGGGGAGTAGTTGTGGCTCCCAGTCAAGAGTCAGGCATCAGCACCTCAATCTCCACTTACACATTGAGTAGTTTGGCAGCCTCATACACCCCAACGGTGATGCTTCTCTGAGTCAGGGCTTTGCTCAGGACTTCTTCCAGGGCATCCCCCACCTTCTCCATGCTGGCAGCCCAAGGAAAGAAAAAAAAAGTTTCAAAACTCAAATTCCAGCCAAAATGTCATCCATGATCGCCATAACACACGTAAGGGGGCCGTTTTCTTTTCAGCCCCCCAGCCCCTCACCCCCCAGCCTATGCTGCACAACTCAAGAGCCAGCAGCTGAACAGAAAAGTCCTCTCAAGTGGAACCGATCAGCTCCTAAAAAAGCAGGAGGAGGGAGGAGATCACGGGGTGTGTGTGTGTGTGTGTGTGTGTGTGTGTGAGAGAGAGAGAGAGAGAGAGAGAGAGAGAGAGAGAGAGAGAGAGAGAGAGAGTGTGTGTGTGTGTGTGTGTGTGTGAGAGAGAGAGAGAGAGAGAGAGAGAGAGAGAGAGAGAGAGAGAGAGAGACAGAGTGTGTGTGTGTGTGTGTGTGAGAGAGAGAGAGATCATTTCTGCCTATTGGAGCGACCGCTGTCTAAACTTGTTCGCCTTATTCCTGTGTCCTGTCAGAAAAGGCCATGCCGCCCTCTCCACACACACGCACAAAAACGCTGCCTCCCCTACTTTCTATTCCCACATAGGCGCAAATCTCCCTTCCCCGCACCGCCTCTTCCCAGATTGCCTTCAAGCGTCCGTACCGCGCCTGGCTGGCTTCCCCCCCCCTCCCTGCCCAGCTGTGAGGTGGCAGCCGCGGTCGCCGGCCAGCGGAGCAACCGGAGCGGGGCGATCTCCGCTGCAGCTTCCGCGCTGCTTCACCCCCCCCCCAGCCCCGATTTTCCACCGTGCAACTGAACGCCTCTGCAGGCGACCAGCCGTTCCTTTAGGACGGCCAAACGGCACCCGCTGCTCATCATCCCGTACCTTCCAAAAGCCTGATGCTCCCCAGCCAGATCTTCCAGGGTCATGTTGCAGCTGCAGGTCCCAGCAGAGAGGGACGGGAAGAGGTCGCGGGGATCGGGCGTTCTGCCCCGTTCCTCCTCCTCCTCTCGCCTTCTAGACGTCCTGGACTCCTGGAGGGTGCCTCTTCTCCGTCTGCTTTCCCGCAAACCGACGGACCTGTCTCTCTCCAGCAAGCCAATCCTCGGCTTCGGCTGCCGCCGCTCTCCTTGTACTGTGCCGCACGCCCCTTTGCACTTTTGCCCGAGTCTCCTTCGCCCCACACCACTTGCAGCCTTCCGCCTCTTTCGATCTAGTCCCGCAACGCCCGCCGGCCGCCCTCGGCTGCTCTCCACCGCCCAGCTGGAATGAGGGACAAAGGATCCCTTGGGCCGGAGTTATCCTGCCAACCCCTAGCCAACCGTCTGGCGTCTCATTTGCATACCGCCGCTCTATTGGGCCATGCAAATAAGGCGGTGGCGCGTGCTCCTCCGCTTGACCCCCCCACCCCACCCCACCCGCCCGCGATTTCCAGTCGAGAGAAAGGCAGAGAGCTGTCAGTAACTTTCTCTGCCTTCGCTTAATGCTGATTGGGCGTTGCGGTTGCGAGGGGCGGCGCTTGCTGTGGAAGAGCGGCGGGCGGCTGATTCCCTTCCTCCTTCCCGCCTGTCTGCTTCAGCTGTTTTTCCTGTTGGTGCGCATTCCCCCTCCCCGCTTTGTTTTGAAAGGTGGGGGGGGGGGGAGCGATCAAAGGGGAGGGATTGACGGTAAACTTCTCTTTGCAGCCAAATGTTCTGCAGATCATCGTTTACAATAAATAATTAGTAGTAAGCAAGCTATAAAAGTCAGAGGGGAAGCCCAACGGCTGCGGAGAAGTTTATCTCCCTCGGGGGTGGGTGACGCTGCTGGGCTGTCTGCCTAATGGTGGAATCCCTGCAGCACTAGGCGAAACAGCTGGCAACAGCTGGCTGCTTTTGCCTGGACTCGGGAAGTAACCAGGATTGGACTTGGTTAATGCCGTGGATGGAAGAGGGAAGTCAAAAAGTTCTGGAAGGCAGAGGCAGGTGTCTTCTGGTATATGACTATGTTTGCGGAAACACCAGGTGCAGAGCAGAACTCAACCTAAGTGTTTTTACTTAGTGGCTTAAGACCTACCCAACCACAAACTAGCCAACAATGTTTTGGTCTCGTGGGTTGTGCTAACCCCAGCCCTTGCCGTTTACCTGTTGATTCATTCGGCTGTGTGAATCCAGGCTGTTGAGTGAGCTCAGGCTCCCTTGTTCAGTTGTCATGTTCAAACACACCCACTGAATTAAAGATGCCACTTGTTATTGCAGTTTATTTTGTTTATTGTTGCCCTTGCTATTGAGCTCCTAAAGACATCATGGATTAGATAGCACACATGCCAAGATTATTAAAGCCAGTGACCAAAACAAAAAAACATTAATATGATCTTAGGTCAGAACAAAAATATTGCATATAATAAAGTTAATAAAGGCCAATTGCAATATCCTAGACTACATAATTAAATATCTACTCTTATGGCAAATGCAGGAATGCGCCAGGTTCGAGCTGCAAAAAAGCATAATTTGTGGCAACCAAGTAAATGATTCTCTGTCTTTGGCAACTAGTAAAAAAATGGCTTAAATTGTTTTGCCAGTCACTGCTTGTTTACCTTTTTGGCAATACCAAATCCTGAAAATAGCTCATATCCTGGAGAGAGGCCAAATGATGTCAACATGTTCATAATGGTATTCCATCATTGCAGCCTAGGATTGTCAGATATTAGAAAGGAAAGCAGTCCGGTTGGAGCCAGATGGATCCTCAGCCAAGCTAATAAAATAGCTTGCCAGATTTGCACTTTGATTCTAATTAGACCACTTGCAGATCTCAAGGCTGTGTTAGAAATACTACTAGGAATCAGAAAACCTACTAGGAAACCTGATTGGATTTTTTCAAAACGTTCAAAATTGGTATAAGGCCTTGTGCTGCTGATTCTGTAACCTTTTAATGGCAGCCAGAATGAAGTTTCTTCCCCATCTTCAAACTGTTGTGGCATTCCTGTGCCTCCTAGAAGGCATGATTGGCTTGACCTTCTGGAAGCTTAGAAGACAACTATTTAATATCTCAAGCAGCTTGCTTCATTGTCTACCTGTAGGCTAGCTGTGAATCTTAAATCCGTTGAAGAAAACCATTATTTTAATTTGGGGGAGTTAATAACCTGTTCAGTCCTTGACCCAGGCATGCCTCAAAAGAATCCCTGTTGGGCAAGAACATTAGGGATTATCTGGAGGTATGCCTGGATCAATGGCAGAACAGGATCAGTAGTGCTTTGCCATGGATTACCCAATTTTCTTGTAGCTACAGTGGCTGTGCTTGTGTGATGTGTCAGTTTCACAGTTAACTAAAACTTGCTGGACCCTAACTAATTGCCTATGTTCTTATCTATACTGAACCAGAAAGTCATCCACATTTTAGTCTAGCATGTTCAAACTCAATAATACATTTTATTGTTTCCTCATTGTATTTTTCTCTTACTCTTTCAAGAGGCTAAGGCTACTGAGTCCCCACTCCACCTAACAACCACTTTTTTGACTTCAGATATCTTTATTTACATAAATAAGTCTGGTGCAAGTCACCTTTATGACTCTGGCAAGTTGAATCCAAGGACAAGAGTTCTGAAGAGAAAGGGTGGGTCCAATCATGCCATGTTAATTGGGTTTTTGTTTTATGCATGTGCATTCCTCATGTATGAGAACAATACCAAGCAATGACTTGTAGGTGTAAAAATTTGTCATCCAGAGCTAAGTACTGCAGACTCAATTTTTAAATTACCTCCAATATAATAACTAGCGTGGCTGTGTGAACCCAATCAATGCATACTTTCAGTTGTTGGATATTGGTTGTTTTTGTGTACATGACACCAGAGGTGGGTTCCTCCCGGTTTGGACTGGTTCTCCCAAACCGGTAGCGACCCGCTGGTGATGTCACGATGATGTCACGGATCCGGTTCGATCAGTGCCGGTCCGTGGATACCACCATATTTTTTTTTGAAATTTTTTTGATTTTTTTTTTTAAATTTAAATTTATTTTTTCTTTTGCGCATGCGCAGAAGCCGAGTTTCCGGCACTGCGCATGCGTCGCCATCTTGTTTTTGGCTTTTTTAAAATTTATTTTTATTTTTTTGCACTGCGCATGTGCGTGTGCCCACGAGACGCGGGAGGAAGCGAACTGGCAGTGAGGTAAGTTAGAACCCACCCCTGCATGACACCAAATTATAGTTTGTGTCACCACAATTTTTTGTGTGAGCTGTGATTTCCAAAGCAGAGTGGCTAAGTTCACACAACACACCAACCAAAAGCCGATAAATTACATTCACATTCTTGTTTATCTGCTGCTGGTTCGGTATGGTATGTCCACTCTGTTGTTGCATGCATCAGTTTTCAGCAGGGACTCTGAAAATGTGTTATGCAACTCCAAAAATTCCTAGTTGTGAAGGCCAAGCTTCTTAGGATTTCTGGAAACTGCAGTTTCATCACACTTTTAGTGCATCACTAAAGGGAAAGCTGGTTTACAGTAGTTAAATAATGTCACTCACATCCATACAAATAAGAACACTATCAGGATCTAAACACAGAACAAGTGGATCTAATGATTACCTGGCTGTAAGCAGCAATTTCTCTTAAGGCCAGAGTACCTTATCCTGCGAAACAAATGTTGATATTTTTTGACGCATTTCGGGCAGGGGTGGGTTCTGACTTACCTCACTGCCGGTTCGCTTCCTCACGCGCCGCATGGGCACGTGCCTTGCGTGCCGTGTGGGCGCGCCACGTGGGCGTCTATGCGCAGTGCAAAAAACAGCTTCTGCGCGTGCACAGAAGCAAAAAACAAGATGCCGCCGCCACCGCGAGAGCTGGTTCGAGGGCGTGTCCAGCCGGCCATCGCTGCCGGTTCGGCGAGCAGGGGGAAATTCCCGCTACCAGTTCTATAGAGCCAGTCCGAACCGGCAGGAACCCACCTCTGATTTCGGGGTATCATATAGAATGGAAAGGAGAATAACTACTACTGAAGCAGAATGGAAAGCCAGCGTACTGTATTGTTAGTTTAGTATAAATTGTGTACTGGATGTGTTATTCAGTTACATGGAAGTTAATTGGTATAGATGACAGTTGTCTAGAGTCACAATGTAGAGCTGAACAAAGGAAAACAATTATGACAATCTATCACTTCTGGATTGGAGAAAGGAAGGAAATGGTCTGTGTCAAATAAATGTAGGCTAGGAGCTGGTGGAGATCTGCTGTATGAATGTACATCTACAAAATAGCTTGCAAATTAGTTGAGATTTTTCATCTGCCTTTATGAGACAAGGCCAAAATTACAGATTTTAGGTTTCATAACAAAAAGGCATATTCTCTGCCAATCCTTGCAAATCTATTGGTTTAGATCAATGGCAGAGTTTATTTCACAATCCAAAACAACAATGAAGAAGCCCCCATTCAGAGAATAACCTATAAGGAACATGGTGCTGGGATTCCTGTTTCTTTATAAATGACCTTGTTTTTTTAAAAAAAGAATAATTCTGCATGGGCAGAGAAAGTGAATTCTGCAGTGTGTGTTTTGGGATCTCTCTCTCTCTCTCTCTCTCTCTCTCTCTCTCTCTCTCTCTCTCTCTCTCTCTCTCTCTCTCTCTCTCTCCCCCTCTTTCCCCCCCCTCTCTCTTTCTCTCTCCCCCTCCCTCCCTCTCTCCCTCCCCCCAATACTACATACATGCAGTATTCCCCAATATTAGATACAACCATCATGTGGACAGCTAAAACAAAGGTTGGGAGGTGGGATGATTTCATTTTTTAGCACTTTTCTCACAGAATTTGGGGGATAAATTTTAATTGCCTTGCATTACCTTCTGTACTTTTTATCTGTACTGTATTGTAAGCCATCCAGAGTCGCTGTACTGGTGAAATGGGTGGCATAACAATTTAATAAATAAATACAAATTGCAATCAATTGAAGATGTGAAAATTGTGCAAGGCACAAGAGTAGCACCCCTTTTGCTGCGGTTATTTCCCTCATACAAGTGGGAACCCTCACACAATAAGAGGCTTGGAGCTGCCTCTGGTGGGATACCTGACTGGGGAGTAAACAAAGTCAAGATGGCGGATAATCAAAGTCCCTCCGCTTTGCAGGCATGCACATACAAAAGGGGCGGGACTTGGATTGTACAGCTATGACTGCCACATGGACTTTAATGGATGCTGCCTCCACACCTAGTTACTTCCCACAGCCTGGTTTGTATCTCAAATATAGCCCATGTGATTCCCTCTGCATGGAACATCTACCATTGATGTCCCTGTAGGAAGTCAAAGGGAGCGCAAAATTATGGGAATCCTTGGCTCTCCACCTCTGGTAACTCTGGTAAAGAATGAAAGTTCTGGGTTGCTATGTACCGTGTTTCCCCGAAAATAAGACAGGGGCTTATATTTTTTTGACCCCCCAAATATGGCCTCGGCCTTATTATCGGGGGGGCTTATTATTTTGGGGGTGCAGTAGGCGGCGAGCGTGGGTCTGCATGTCCCATCGCCGCTGCCTCACCTCCCCTCCCTGCCGCCACCGCCTCGTGGAGCAGGACTCAGTAAGGCTTGTTGTGCCGTTGCATGCACGAACTGCAGGACTGCCACAAACTTCATCATACTGGCACAGCTGGGGTCCTTCTGCCGTTGGTGCATGCAACGGCACAACAGGCCTTGCAGAGTCCTGCTCCACGAGGCAGCGGCGGTGGCGGGACGAGTCTCACAGAGACTCATTTCTGGCAGGTGGAACATGTTGGGCCGCGAGACGCACGTCCTACCTGGGACTTGTAGCTCCGTCACGTTCCTTGGCGTTGTGTCAAGAGAAGCCCATGGTAAAAGAAACCTTCTCGCGAGTTCAATCAAACTTCTCGAACTCGCGAGAAGTTTTCTTTTACAATGAGCTTCTCTGGACACAATGCCGAGAACGTGACGGAGCTACAAGTGTCAGGTAGGACGTGCGGCGCGCGGTGGGGCGCAATTTGGGAGTGGCGGGGCGGGGCGGGGCGGGCCGCGAGACGTGCGTCCTACCTGGGACTTGTACCTCCGTTGC
>QLTV01002149.1:1523584-1554644 GCA_003457575.1 Thermophis baileyi
CAAAAAAAAAAAAAAGATGGTGGCCCCCACGGACCGGCACCGACCGATCCGGTTCAGTGATGTCATCATGACATCACCAGCGGGCCGCTACCGATTTGGGAGAACCGGACCGAACCCACCCCTGGTGGAATTGGCATAAGAGGCTGTCTCTCTCTCTCTCTGGTCTTTGGTTTAAAGCCAGGTCAGTTGCAAGAATCCTGGAGACACAATTTGATACTCAGTGCTTCAAGGAATTGGTGAAAGGAATGCCAGTGGCCTGTGTACAAGTAGCCCTCGACGTACCTCAGTAATTGAGCCCAAAACATCTGTTGCTCATTTATTAAGTGAGTTTTGCCCCATTTTACGACTTTTCTTTCCGCGGTGGTTAAGTGAATCAATGCACTTGTTAAATTAGTAACATGGTTGCTAAGTGAATCTGGTTTCCTCATTGACTTTACTTGTCAGAAGTTCGCAAAAGGTGAACACATGACCCCAGGACACTGCAACCGTCATAAATATGAGTCAAGTTGCCAAGCAGCTGAATGTTGATCACCTGACCTATGGGGATGCTGCAAGGGTGAATGAACTGCTGTAAGTCGAGGACTCCCTGTACACAATACGTTACATACGGCTTCGGCTAAAATAGAGAGGGAAACGTGCAGCCCTGGATGGCAGGAATGGCTAATATGGATCAGAGCTGATTGCATGAACAGATGCACAACAAGACTTGAACTGGACTCCAGGTTTTCTAAGGTGATGGGGAAGAGAGCTGCCCACATACCGGCGGTGAAGAGGGGAAGTCAGAAAAACAAAGGCATAGCAATACGTTCACAAAATGCCATTTGGGTTTAGAAAAAGGAATCCAACATTAAATTCAACTCCTTTGTCTCCACAAGTTGTTTCCTGCATATTTCCTGGATATTTATGATCTGAGCTTGTCTCATCGGATTCCAGGGATTCCGTATGCTCACCGTCTGTTGGTTGTTATTGCTTCAGAAATGTAATGCTGTGGCGCCATCCATGTCTGGTTAGCAGAAGGATTTGAAAGCTGCCGTCATGTGTGTGTTTGTCTCTGGCACTCAGCTCCAAGTAGGATTGCACCTTGAGGAGGAGAAAGGAGCGATGGTGTTGCCTTCAACCCACTCTCAGACGCTTGCTTTCTCATCCTTGCAAAAGCTGGATGGGGGACAATATTGGATCACGGCTTATCTATAACCTGCAACATAATCAAGCTTACCCACATTTCATGTGGGGGTCCTCCCTCACCCACCATTTTTATTCTGCTGTTTTTCCAAGAAACACGGGACAGCGAACAAGAGTTTCCAAAACAATGTACATTTAACACGTTTTGCATTTGTGATGCAGTCATCCCTACATTTGAATTGATTCGTTGCAATGCGAGAGGCTGTACAATATTCAGGATTAAAAGATTTCCTGTAATTCCTCAGTAAAAAAGACTTGTCAAACTTGTACTGACCAAAGGACCAGGGTTTAATTTTTACAAGTAGGAATTTGTTACCGCTTTCTTTCATTGTACAACCAGGTGAGGTGTGCCAACAAAAATGGAGTCATAGCAGAAATGTGATGGGTTTTTTTTTTAGCATCCTGGCAGAAATGAAGGGTTTGGCAAAAGCAGACACTAATGCAGTTTTGTCTCAGAAACAAACCAAGAATATTTGAGCATACTCTCTAGTCACAGAAAAATGACTGGTAGTTTGGGGAAAAACAAACACCAGAATACCAGTTGGAGGAGGAGGAGGAGGAGGGGAGAATGAATAAAACCCAGAATAGAAACTGACTGGTTATGAGGCTATTCTGCAAGATTTTGTGGCAGTTCTCAATTTCTTGAGTCTATGGCTAAGTCCTTTATCCAGAGTTTTTTGAATAGCCACAATGGCTGGATTGTCACATAAGGTTAACCTATAAAGCATGATTACAAAACAGAGCAGCTGCATTTACACAAGCAGCTGCATTCACACAAGTTAAACTACAACCAAATAAAGCTCATGTTGGGGGGGGGGATGGATTAAATCTATTAAAAATCATATTTTTAAAGCAAAATTTTGGTGCCCCAGTGAAACATGCATCCTGACATCACAATGCAAACTTACAGATGTGAATGTTGCAAGGTGGGTATGAAATCTGAGGCTCCTGTTGTAGTGCCCCAGTGCACATTTCATCAGTCAAGCATCATTGTGGCTTTTTGCCGATACCTTTGCGTTTATGTGAAGTGAATCAATCTCAGCATTTCAAAACTCTTGATGAGACAAGTGTATTTAAATTTCAGGCAGACCCCCCCAATCCCCACCCCACCCCAGGTCAGCCCTGTGAAATAGCTACCTGAGGCAGCAGAGCTATCATAAAAGGGCATTGGATCAATAGTTATTTAATTGATTGCTTTTAATATTGCACTCTACCTGCCAGAGATGGGGAGAAGTATTTGTGGACTGCTGTGCTGTGTACCAAATAATTTTGTTGTCTTGCAGTGCTGTGTATCTTGGCATGACCATTTACCTCTCTGCCTTAGAGCTAGCCATCTTCCACTTAAGTAAGAAACAGCCAGGATCACCCCAAGTAACTGAGTTTGTTCAGTCTAAACCTTCCATTTGCCATTTCAAAAGCAGAACAATGTTTTGCACTGAATGACATTTTACACACTGCTTACGAGTTGACTGCTATATTCTACACTTTCTAAAGAGGGAACGGTATATGACTATCATACATTCAAAGGCTGTTTTTAAAAATAGAGACCAGAATTGGAGAAGTTGTAAAATGGCACTCTAAGTTGTATGATGGCAAAGTCTTGGATATTTTTCAAAAGTTCTTTCTAATCTAAGACTCCTTAAACAGGAAGTATGATGTACTGGAAAGAGTTTTAAGTTGGGTTATAATTACCGCCAATGCTAGAAATAAGGACTTCATCTGATTTCCATATTTTAAATATCAATAGACTTTGAAACTCCTGAGACGACTAGGTTCACCTGTCTTTGTAACATTAGCCCCTTGCATAGGCTGGTGACAGGACATTCACCCCGGTTTCCACAACTTAGATGTGAAAGTTTTGTTGTAAAAGATATATGGATTCTTATACAATTTAAACCCCTCAGCCAGGATTTTGGGAGTAGATTAAAAAAAAAACCACATGAATGACCCATCTCTTTTATTCCAAACTAAAAACAGCATGAGTGCTATAAGATTTTGGTTGAGGAAAAAGAAAAATAAAGGTTTCTGATTGCTGGTAATTGCATAGACATGTCATGTGCTAACCTTGGCAACAATACCGAAATGATTCATCTGATATGTTTGTTTGACTTCTCGGTCTAGCCTACAGCCCTGCTGCTATTTTGACAATTTCAACATTTTGTCTCCTGTTTGAGTCTATATTATATTTTGCAATACTTTGGTAATTAGTATAACAGTTCCATAGATGGGCTAGATCGGGAGGATTAGGCTAAAATGGAAATGCATCTCCACCATGGAAAGGAATTAAACTGGTGAGGAATTATAATCCTCAATTAGAATCTTCTGCAGGCATAAATGAATCCCATTTGGTCTTGTGGTTAAGGCATCAGGCTAGAAATCAGAAGACTGAAAGCTCTAATCCCACCTTTTGGTATGAAAGCCGGCTGGGTGATTATGGGCCAATCACTCTCTTTCTCTCAATCCAACTCATCTCACAAGGTTGTTGTATGGAAAATAGGAGGAAGGAATGTTTAGGTATATTTGCCACCTTATTATTTATAAAAATAATAAAGGTGGGATATACATGCACACACACATGTATATAAAATGCATTTTTTATGTATAAGCTTCAGTGTTATGGTGTGAATTTTGTTCCAGTTAACACATGTTTATTTTGGGAATGTTGCATTATTTCATACATTGATTTACTCTTGGCAAAACACAGTGGGCCATCACTACTCTATTTACTCCCTGCAATGGTGCAGAGACTAAATATAATCCAATGCATTGGTTCCCTCTGCCATGACAAATGTAAATTTCGCATCAATATCCCCTTCTCTGACTGTTTCCCCTTCAGCATGCAATCATTTGTTTGTTACGACTATGCAAGTAGTGTTACTGCATTTTTATTAATATGCAGTTTCCAAGTTGGCTGTAAACAGAGACGCCTTAACATTTCCAAGTCATAGCAGAACTGTGCAAGAGAAACTTCACCCGGGCAAATGTATCTCTAAAGCGATTCCCACTGTGTGCTTTGAACCTTCCCTAAAAGAAGCAATGCAAATATTCACTATTCTGAAGAATTTCATGGACACCTTCCCACTCACCTGCCTCTGAACTGCACTTCAGAATAGTCTTCAAAAGCAATTTCAGGTAGATGCATCAGAGTCATTCCTACTTATAACACCCTTGCCGCAGTTGAATAGTCTACTGAACTACGGTAAGCTGAGCCTAGGCCCCTGTTGCACCTTATGAGAAGATCTGATGTGATAGAAATGAACAGCTTACTCAAGGGAAAAGCTGCTGGTGCAAGCAGGTAGGAAGGGAGCAACAGATGGCAATGCAGTGGAAAAACAGGTGGAGGCATTGTTTGAAGACCGAGCAAATTAGGCATAATTTGCTGGAGTTCTGTTTAACCTCAGCAACTGGCGTTCTTTTACGCTGTTTCACATTTACCCATCAGGCAAATGATCAGAATTCAACCATCTGTACTCAGTTACTGCGCTCAAATGGCCTTCAAGCTAATTGTCAAAGAAATGCCCTCCCCCCTCTCCCTCCCCTATCCAGGTGAGAGCAGTCCCTGCCACCGGGGCCTGAGAAAGTACTCTCTATTGCTTGGGAAAAAATATATATTTCTCACCCCCTTGGGAGTATTTTCAGCTGCAGGGTAACTCCCAGACTCTTCTCACTTGGCAAAAGTGCAAAGAAAGCTCTGTGCATCACCGGCTTTGCTTTCTTTACAGGGCCCCTTCCAAACAAAATAAAAAGCCCTGTGGCATTTGCAAAACAAGGTCTCTTTGCAAGTGTTAAGTCTTCAGCCTTGACGAAGACATCAACTCCAAAATACTCCCACATTTGAAATCAAATGGCAATCGGGAAACGAGAGCCACAATTTTGTGAGGTGGGTGAGCAGAAATGCTCTTTTCCTGGGGTGTTAACCAAGAATCGGTCTTTGCAACAGATTTTCAGTTTACTGTGCCAATCTAGGAATGCAGCTGATGGTTCTCCTACCAAGCTAGAAGATGCTTGATTTTCACAGCTGGAGCATTTTTTAGCTAGGATTCAATGTATTCAAGCCGACAATCATTTTCTTCACACTCTGCAGGAACACTTTGACCTTTGGTCCTTTGCAACAACAACAAAAATAGCAGAATAATTTGTTTTACCTTTAGGGACAGGCACTCTGCACCTTGCCCTCAGACTGAAAAGTATCGTGAGAAAAAAAAAAAAGAGGGAAGCTGGTTACTCAATCAAACCTACATTAAAACTTCACACTTCGGGCAGAATGAAATGGGATGGTGGTAAATGTGGGTGTGTAAACACAGATGTGTCTCAGGCACAGAGAAAAGCAGGTGGTGCCAAGTTTGATTACAACAGCCAGAAGGGAAAAGAGACATGGAAATTAGAGGCCTCCCTTCTCTGCAGTGTGTATCTCAAGGAGTGCTTGGTGCAGCTTGTTAACCTGGCTGAGGAAGAAGGGGAGGTTGTGGGAGATAAGTTAAGCAGGTGGGAATGGAAGAGTTGACCTTGGTGCACATTTTCCGGTTTTCTGCAATCCTTCTGTCTTTTTATGTGGAAGTGACCTTGGGTTCAGCCTGTAGTTCTAGCAGATGAAGTTGTACCATCAGTGCTATGAAAACTCACCTTGGCTACTATGCTATTTCCCACCAAAAATCTATGGAGATTTTTCAATCATCCAGGTCATGGTTGTCCCAAAGGTGCTTTTTCAAGAGGCAACTGGACTTTCTGGTTTTTCTTTGAAGATGTTTTGTTTCTCATCCAAGAAGCTTCTTCAGTTCCCCACCATCCAGTCAGAGCTGAAGAAGCTTCTTGAATGAGAAGCGAAACGTCTTCAAAGAAAAACCAGAAAGTCCAGTTGCCTCTTGAAAAAGCACCTTTGCGATTCCCACCCAAAGGCTTAACCACACTGTGGGGAAGGAACCATTAGACTTTCTCATATCTCTGGTAAATTCCAAGGATACAATATCTAATTTCCCATTTATGGGTCAATTATTTTCAGGAGTACCCTCAGATTTGGGTCAAAAAAATTAAGTTGATGGCTGCAATGGTGCAATTCAAATTTCACCTGTTTTTTGACCAAACTTTGAAGACATCCTTGATTATTTTATGAGCTTGAATTGAGATAGTACCAAAACTGAGCTGAAGGGATGTAGTTCCCTGTTTATTTTTCTCTCCTTCTGTTGTGCCAAGATCAACAATGCCACAGTCGGGAAATATGGCTGGATCAAATTCTCATCACATTCTATCAAATATCCCATCAGGGTAGCCTCCTGGATAGGTACAAGATTTGAGCTGGTCCGAAATGAATTGTGTAAACCAAGTCCGCTGGTCTTTAAATAGCTAAATGGAGAAATTATTTATTTATTAAAAGAAATGATTGCTTATCTTGTAATGCAGCATATTTTGATTACTAAGATGAAAGATAGGGGTTAAGCTTCTAGGCTTAATTTTATGTTAGGGTTATTAGCATTATATAAACTTGTTTGGGATGGGTGGCCATATAAATTGAAAAAAATAAATAAACATTAGGTTTATATTCCTTTCTCTGATTGGACTCTTTTGGAGTTTCATGTTAAAAATGTCTGGCTTGTTCACAAATGTAACTCTAGGCTCCAGCCAGGTATGATTTAAAGCAGGGGTGTCCAACCTTGGAAACTTTAAGAACGACTCCCAGAATTGCTGGGGAATGCTGGCTGGGAAATTCTAGGAGTTGAAGTCCACCAGTTTTAAAATGCCAAGGTTGGACACCCCTGATATAAAGTGAAAAAAGGGGGTCAGAGCACAGCAGTGCTTTCAAAGACACTTCCCTGTATTATCTGTGCACAATTTGAAGAAAATCTCTTTCCCAAGGGAGATTTATAGCCTCCTGAGAAGCTGCTTGAAGTTCACACAGGAGAGGGTAAACATTTCTCTTGAGAAAGAGCTTTTCCTCACAATGTGGTGGGACAATAATAAATGGAACAGGATTTCCAGCAGCTGCCTTTTGTTTTTTTTCCACCGCATTTTGATGGACAGCTGTTTTTTCAACCTCCTCCCCTTGCTGTGAAAGGGAAGAAGTCGCCTTGTTTTAATTTTGGACTGAAAATAAAACTCTGTGGGTCCTAATTGGAATATAGGTAGAGTCCTTGACTTACGACCATTTGTTTAGTGACTGTTCGCTTGCACTGAAAAAAAAGGGGGGCTTATCATTTTTCACACTTATGACCATTGCAGAATCCCTGATAAAATTCAGACACTTGGCAAGTGGCGTGTATTTATGACGGTCACAGTGTCCTGGGGTCATGTGATCACATTTTGCAACCATCTGACAAGCAAAGTCAATGGGGAAGCCAGATTCGCTTAATAATTTTGGCTAGAAAGGTTGTAAAATGGGGCAAAACTCACCCAACAACTGTCTCGCTTAGCAAGGGAAGTTTTGGGCTCAATTATGGTCGTAAGTTGAAGACTATCTATATTCTGAAATAATGACTAAGGTTTGAACTTCCCTCCCATTTTCACCAGGTGACAATTTGGAGCTTGCAAACAAGCTGGCAACCGGTTTAAACTCATAGTTTACACATGTCTCCCTCTGAAAGCTATCACTTCTTCATTTGCTGAAAGGTTGTTTCTTCCTCATAGGGATTTCTGCACTAATCTCCATTTACCTAACATGTCCAGCTCCTGCTAAGAACTTCCTTTTTACTGAGTTAGTTTGGCTCCCTTTCCAGATCTGGGTGCAGTTCGGTTTGAACAATCTCCCTGGAAATAGTTTCAAACTAGAAAAAGTGCAGAAAAGAGGTATCGTAAAGGCAATAGTTTGGTCTAGTAATGCCTCCTAAAACAGGAGACCGTGAGATCTAGTCCTGCCTTAGCCAGGAAAGCCATCTGGGTGATTTTGGGCAAGTCTCTCAGCCCTACCCACCTCACAGGGTTGTTGTTGGGGGTGGGGAAGAGGAGGAGGAAGCAGTATTAGATCTGTTCCCCACGATGAGCTGTTTGTAAAAAAAAAAAAAATCATAAAGGTGGGATAGAAATCAATAAAAATAAAAATCATAACCATCAGGGTGATGAGTAATCTTTCCTATGAGGCTTTTAAAGCAAAATGTATATTTATAATTGGAGGGGGTTAGGATAGGGGCAATTAAATGGAGGAAGAAGTTTTGTCTTTGTTTTTATTAAGAGTCCTCTTTCTTCAGGGGTGATCCGTTGGGTGGTGCATGGTATCAGTGGATTGATCCAGAAACAGATGGGCCGTTCTTTGATTCTCTGTCACCGCCTATTTCATCCTCTTTAATATCCCCCTTTTTTCTACTTTCTCTTGCTGGTGCAGTTAGTCCTCTACGCACGACCACAATTGAGCCCAACATTGTTTAATCTGGGTTTGGCTAATCTGGAGAAAAGAAGGACTAGGGGTGACACAACAGTATTTCAATATTTGAGGGGCTGCCACAAAGAAGAGTGGGGTCAACTTATTTTCCAAAGCTCCAGAAGGCAAGACAAGAAACAATGGATGGAAACTAATAAAGGAGAGAAGCAACCTGGAATTAAGGAGAAACTTCCTAAAAATGAGAAGAACTAACCAGTGGAACAGCTTGCCTCCAGAAGTTGTGGGTGCTCCATCACTGGAGGTTTTTAAGAAAAGACTGGACATCCATCTGTCTGAAATGGTATAGGGTCTCCTGCTTGAGCAGGGGGTTGGACTAGAAGACCTCCAAGGTTCCTTCCAGCTCTATTTTAATTGATCTTCTAGGTATTAGAAGTTGGAATTGTCCGTGGAGGTTGACAGAACAGCAACATTAAAATCATTGTATTGCCTTTTTCTATGCTATAATCCCCCCTTTAATGACCATTACCCTATCAAGTTATTATTTATAATTCTCTGTCTTATTTATTTATTGTCTTTTCTGCCCCTTGACTGCCTTTTACATCTTATTTTCAATTGGAGTTTTATTTATTTTTACAGAAGCTATTTGGGGTACCATGCTTGAAATGGGGGGAAAAAGTGCAATCATAATTTTAAAATAAATGAATGTATAGCAAAAAAGAAGCATGGAGAGCCAGTTTGGTTTAGCGGTTAAGGCAGCAAGAGACCATGAGTTCAAGTCCTGCCTTAGCCATGAAAACCAGCTGGGTGATCTTGGGCCAGTTACTCTCTCTCAAGCCAAGTCATCTCACAGGGTTTCTGTTGTGGGGAAAATAGGAGGAGGAAGGTGTGTTGGATACGTTCACCTCCTTGAGTTATTTGTAAAAAAAATAAAGGTGGGATACAAATAAATAGAAAATAAAAATAAATCAGGTGCACTGAAGAGAACCTTGAATCTTCAACTCCTATATTAAGATTAAGATGTTTTCTTTATGGCTTTTGCAGATTTCTCCACAGACAAAATCTATATATACCGTAGATTCTTCCCTAACCCTACAGCAATATGACAGAGCTTCAACTCTAAAATTCAAACAACCAAAGCGTACATATTTTTAGGAAATGCCTCTTGGGGAGGATTAAAAGTGGAGAAACAACATCGTACATTTAATTTTTCCCCACAGCCTTCTTTTTCACTAGAATTCTCTGCCTATCACAACTGCTTACTTTTCCTTCCTCCTGGAAGGATGGAGTTGCCTACATGTCATTAATCTTGCAAAGATGCATTTAACCCTTCCTGGGACTGGGGCATGTGTGTGAGAAACCACTAGGGAGTTGTAAATTTGAAAACAAAAACATCATAGGAAGCGTTAAGTTTCCCTCGCACACATGCATGCTGTTTTTTATGCTGGAAATCTAAAAGCTACCACATGTGTGTTTGCGATAATCTGGACAGCAAAGAGTTGGCAGCAAGAAGATAATTTTCTGAATGTTTTCACTGCCCTTTCAAGGTTTTTGCAGTATCCCTTTCTAAACCAGGTTTGTCCACATTGATTTCCCCTTAGAATGCACAGCTTTACACTTTTTAAGGTTTATTTTTAATGTGCTGTGCACAGGGTGGTATATAGAGTGTTGACACAAACTGTTTCAACTCCTACCCTCAAAACGACGCTATAGAGCACTGCACACCAGAACAACTAGACACAAGAACAGTTTTTCCCCGAACGCCATCACTCTGCTAAACAAATAATTCCCTCAACACTGTCAAACTATTTACTAAGTCTGCACTACTATTAATCTTCTCATCGTTCCCATCACCCATCTCCTCCCACAAATGACTGTATGACTGTAACTTTGTTGCTTGTATCCTTACAATTTACATTGACTGGTTCCTACTATGATTTGATTGCTTATTTGTACCCGGACTATCATTAAGTGTTGTACCTTATGATTCTTGATGAACATATCTTTTCTTTTATGTACACTGAGAGCATATGCACCAAGACAAATTCCTTGTGTGTCCAATCACACTTGGCCAATAAAAAATTCTATTCTTATTCTATTCTATTCTATTCTATTCTATTGACAAGGTATGGTGAAGTCAAGATGGAGGCTACCATGGTACAATCAAAGCTCCACCTAAATGGCCACCTCTTGGCACTTTTGACCATGCCCTGCAAATACCACTGGTTTCCCAAGTGTCAAGAAAGAAACCATCTAATCTAACTTTGCAAAAGAGAATCCATGGAACTGTGTTTACTTAGAACGAGCACTGAATGCTCACACTCCGAACATTTCTCTGGAGTTTGCAGCTGGCAGAAACTGAGGGAGCAAACCAAGCTGGTTTGCCAAGCTGTTTGGGAAAGTTGTTTGCTTCCAGTAGGCAGGAAATGATCAAACTGCTATTTAAAATGCAAATTACAGGTTGCACCTAAAACAAAATATGCCCTGATAACAATTCCCATACCATTGGAAGTTTCTGTTCTTTCTAACTCAGAAAAAAATAATAATAATGAAAGCCTCAACAGTTTCTAGGTTATATCAAATGCACAGCCATCCTTAAATAATTTTAAAGCCTGAGTGCAGACAATTCAAATGCTGCATCCGGAAGAATGGAATGCATTTCTTCACAAAAGAAATTGCTGCCATTTATTCTATTATATCTAAACAGTCAGAGCTTTGAAGGAACCTGCTTGCTGGCTGGGCAGTTCATAAGTTTCTTTTATGCAAGAGCCAGATGTTGTAACTCAATTGGTTTTATTGCATTTAAAAGCAGCGCAGAAAGTGCGGCCAAACTTGTATGGATCATAATACCCAAAGAAGGGGCTGAATAAAGTGAGCCTAATTGTAATTCCTTGGGGCTGGTGGGGTGGGAGGGAATTCTTTATAGATTGAGAGAGCTGTCAGTGGGAGAAAAGCAAACTCCTTTCAGTTTCCACAGTGACCCAAGTTAGTTCTAATTCCACATTTCCTCTTAGTTCTCAGAAGCCTTTGAAGAATAAAAGCCTGGTGGCAGGGACTAAGAACACCATACTATTAGCATGTTCAAAATTGATATTTCAAACTTAGACACGGGAGGCTTCAGAAAGGATTTTGTGCCGTGATTTTGTGATTTTGTGCCCTAATGCACACACGAATAGAATCTTCAAGCGTCTTATCCAGAAGAACAAGAAATGATGTGGACAAAACAGGCAGTTCTTGACTTATGACTGTTTGTTTAACAACAGTTCAAAGTTACAATGGCCTCAGGAAAAGTGACTTACAGCCTGTACACCCACTTACGATATCGTACCATCCTCAGCATCATGGGATCGCAATTTGGGCACTTGGCAACCAGCTTTTGTTTGCAACTGGTGATATTGTCAGATGATCGCAATTTGCTACCCTTTTTGACAATTTCCAGCAAAAAGTGCCCATTTGGGAAGCTGGGTTTGCTTAACGACATGTGATTCGCTTAACAACTGCCGTTAAATTCTCATGCAGTCATGTCTAGCTCAACTTATGATCTCAACAACTAATGACAAAAATTCCGGTCCTGATTGTGGATGTAAATACAAGTAGTCCTCAAGTTACGACCACAATTGAGCCCAAAATTTATGTTGCTAAGTGAAACATTTGTTAAATGAGTTTTGCCTCTTTTTTACGACTTTTCTTGCCACATTTGTTAAGTGAATCGCTGCAGCTGCTAAGTTAGTAACACGGTTGTTAAGTGAATCTGGCTTCCCTATTGACTTTGCTTGTTACAACGTTGCAAAAGGGGATCACATGACCCCGGGACACTGCAACCGTCATAAGTATGAGTCACTTGCCAAGCATCAGAAATTTGATCATGTGACCATGGGGAGGCTGCAATGGTCATAAGTGTGAAAAACGATCAGAAGTTACTTTTTCAATGATGTTGCAACTTTGAACGGTCACTAAGTGAGCTGT
The DNA here is from genome assembly GCA_003457575.1 of Thermophis baileyi. Lineage (NCBI taxonomy): Eukaryota > Metazoa > Chordata > Lepidosauria > Squamata > Dipsadidae > Thermophis > Thermophis baileyi. The sequence goes on from QLTV01002149.1 coordinate 1,536,036, forward strand.
TGTAAGTTGAGGACTACCTGTAGAGCAGGGGTGGGTTCCACTTACCTTCCCTACCAGTTTGCATCGCGACGGAAGTGTGTGTTTTGTGCGCGCCTACATCATGTCGGGAAAATGACTCTCAGCGCATGCACAGAAGCCTCTGCGCATGCCAACCGCGGCGACTGGAGAACCGGTTCGGGGGCGTGGACAGCCGGCCATTGCTGCCGGTTTGGCGTGCGGGTGCAAATTTCCACCACTGGTACAGGAGAACCGGTCCGAACCGGCAGCAACCCACCACTGCTGTAGAGGATTTACATATAGTCTACCATTTACATATGGTCTGTACATATGGTGTACCATTTCACCAAGACAGGAACAATGGGTGTAACTTATGGATTGACGGGCCGAGCTAGGCTAGGCTTATCAACAATGCTTCCCTTTTTCTTTTCTCACCTTAATTGAACTGAGATTGTGATATGCAAAGTGGGGCAATTCCTAATCCCACACACAGAAGAATGGGAAGGACACTGCAGAGTTACTAGGTGGGTTGCTAGGTGGCGTGTACACCAATTTCCTCCTCCGTGACCACTGTAGGCAAGGGAAGTACGCTTCAGAGTCAATGGAGCTTGAAAGGAAAGAGATGAAACCAGCTCTCTGCAAATATCTGTGCCATTCTTTGGGCTGTGTTCCACTCTTCCCCTTCAGAATATTCTTGCTAAATCCCACTCGTTATAAAGATCAAGCTGTAACAAAAAAGGAAGGGGTGGGGAGGAGGAAAATACCAATTTGATAGGGACAGTGGAATGAGAACCTTCAAAGCTTACGGGTCTTTCCAACCGCTGTTTGAGAAAGTGTTTTGAAGGCCGGCCTAGTTGCGTGGGTTTCGATTGCAAAGGAACCAGGTTGGCCGAAGACCAAACGTCCTGTCTGCTTCCCTTCCTGTTTCGGTAGCTGCCTGCTGCTCTGGTCTGAGCGGCCAGGGTTTTTTGGTTTTTTTTTTGCAATGAGATATTGTCAACATCCTGGTTTGTTTCGTTTCTAGTGTTTCTTCCTGCTGCGTAGAACTTGGCGTAACTTTGGTGCTGTCATGGATGCTACAGCTTGTTGCCTGTGAGAGAGTTCCCTTGAATGCGTCACTGGGACAAAAAATGCCCCAGTCCTGGTAAACATTAGAAAATGCAAAAGAAAGAAAGATATTGAAAAATAGTTGCAGGGAGAATAGCGGGGTGGGGGGTGGCAGAGAGGATAAGGGAATCTGACAGGAGCCTTTTCATTTTTTCCTTTCAGAGCAGAGAGCTGTAATTTCCCTTTTCTACTTCAGCAAATGCAAAACCATCAATCTTAGTGGATATGGATCCAGTGGTGAAATTTCCGCTACCGGTTCTCTGAACTACTCAAAATTTCCGCTACCGGTTCTCCAGAACCTGTCAGAACCTGCTGGATAACCCAGCTACTGTGGCCTAGAGGTGGAGCTCTTGCCTCACAATCAGGAGGTTGTGAGTTCGATCCTAGGTAGAGGCAGATGTAGGGTCTCCTGCTTGGGCAGGGGGTTGGACTAGATGACCTGCAAGGTCCCTTCCAACTCTGTTAATCTGTTAAATCTGATTTCACCCCTGTATTTCACCCCCCTACGGTTATGATCTAAGCTCCTGCCAGCATAAGGATACATTGACCTGACTCCCTATTATACAAGTTTGAGAACGTTGCTTCGTTGATCCGGAGTGAAGGGCAGACCACTCTTGTCCACTCTTTCTCCTAAGATACAAGGCACTTTCCTCTTCTCGACATCACCTGATTATAGGCATCGGCCAAAGACCATCCAGCTTGGTCTAATCATCTGTCCGAACGAGGAAGAGGAAAAAGCACTATCAAGGTTTAAATCGGGCTGAAGGTAAGACAGGGTTGGTGTGATTGGGGAAACACTGTAGTTCCCAGCCTGTGTTGGTAACTCCGTAAATCACTTCTGAGCAAAGGTGACAGCGTGTGTAACACTGAAGGGAGTTCGTCATTGCCCAGGCTGTGCAAGTCACATGACAGAAACGAAAGGAAACGCCTGGGAATTACACAGCATAGGTAAAGTTCTGGCAGAAGGGAAGGCTACAGAAGTGGTGCTTATTCAGCAAACCCCTTTACTCCTTTTCCCATCCTCACATTGTCTAAGCCAGGGGGTTCCCAAACTTGGCAACTTTAAGACGTGTGGACTTCATTTAACATGGCTGGCAGGGGAATTCTGGGAGTTGAAGTCCACATGTCTTAAAGTTGCCCAGTTTGAGAACCCCCTGGTCTAAACAACCCCAGCTTTGCACCACGTCCTGAAATGATTCTGTGGAGTTTCAGACAGAACATGAGACTTTGCAGAGAACTGCTTCTTTACTACAGAACGAAGAAAGATCTGTGGGGATCTCATGCTGCTCTCAAACCACATATTGTCTGCTTGGGGTCAGAAAGCTTTGAGATCAGTGGCTTGATACAGCCTTAGTGAGATGCTTCAAAGGAATATTTGTATGCTTAGTGAGGCACAAGATGCCAAGAGTTTTGCTGCTAGCCGTTACGAAGAATGTTAAAATTGGCATCCTGAGTCACACACAATATGAAGCCATATCTAGGCACCCTGATGCTCCCCCTTGTGTTTTGGATACTAACTCTGACAGCTTAAGCCATTGTAGCCAAAACATGGAGAATGATTTTTAGCCTCAAACTTCATGCAGGGACAAGATCCTTTATTCCTCCATTAAACCCTGATGTGGTTTGTTTGCTTCTAATGTTTTATGGCTTGGATGTGTGAATCAAGGTGTTAGATTCGCGCGGGAAGAATAGCCGAGACATAGGGACAGTTCAGCACCTTTATTGCATGGAAAGAACTAATACGGACTGACTGTCTGGCGGCAGGGGAACCGCTTTTAAGGGCTTCCCTGTAGCCTGCTGTCCACTGACAGCAGTTTATTTTTCCCGCTGCTGATTAAGCCAATCAGTGGCGGGTATGCAAATACGTACTCCGTGCATCAGTACGTATCACCCCTCCCCTCTTAGTTCAGCAATTGTCCAATCCGGAACTAGTATGAGTGACGTAGTCGCGCAAGTAAGCGGGTCGCCGTAAGGTCCTACTGGGCCTGCGCGATTCAGTTCCTCGGGAGTTCTCAACCAGTGCGGACATGGTTCTTGTTGCTCCATCTCCGCTTGATGGAAATATCTGGAACCGGCCTCCAGGCGTGGCGGCTGAAACCTCGGCTTCTCTGTCCTCCGATCCCGGGTGACTTCGCTGGACCTCAGCGGCTGCAAGTAGGTGCTCGCGCTCCTTCTCCGGGCTTGAGACGAGTGTCCTCTGGTGTTGTGCAGCTAGGGCCTGGTCCTCACCATTGTTGTCTGAGTTTCTGGAACTGTATGGTCGGCGGGGCGGAGACCCGCATTGTTCAGGGTTGTTTGTTGGAGCCCCCGGCAGTGGCTCGGCTTCTGGTTGCCGTAGCCAGGAGTCTCCTACTCGATGTCTTAGTTGGTTGATGTGTCGCCTCCACACCCAGCCGTCGTCTAGTCTGACCCTGTATGATTTAGGGCCAGTCATGTCCATGATGGTTGCTTTAACCTACTTGGGGTCCCCAGAGAAATTCTGGGTGAACACTAGATCGCCAATGGCTAGTGTTCTAGTAGGCTTGCTTGAGTCTAAGGGTTTGTCCAGATTGTAAGTGGGATTCAGCCTGTCCAGTTGGGACCTCAGTCTTCGTCCCATCAGTAGCTCAGCAGGGCTCCAGTTTGTTGCCGTGCTCGGGATTATGTGCTGGGCTAACAGGAACTGGTCAATTCGTTCTTGCCAATTCCCTGGGCCCATCCTGGTGAGCATCTCCTTCATCATTCTCACCATTCTTTCCACTTGGCCATTGCTGGCCGGACAGAATGGCAAGACGAGTACATGTCTGATTCTGAGGTTTGCTAAGAATGCTTCCATTTGCCAGGCTGTCAGTTGAGGGCCGTTGTCTGACACTAAGACATCTGGCAACCCGTGGGTTGCGAATAACCTCCGCAGTGCCCGGATGGTGGCTTCTGTAGTCGAGGTAGGCATGTTGACCACCTCCAGCCACTTTGAATAAGTGTCCACTACTATTAGGAAGGTTTGACCCACCATTGGTCCCGCAAAGTCTATGTGGATTCTTGACCACGGGGCGTTGGGGGTCTCCCATTCAGACGGGGTTGTTCATGGTGGAGCTGGTCTGGTTTCCTGGCAGGGCTGGCAAGTCGCGACCCATTCTGTTATGTCTTGATCCAGATGGGGCCACCACAGGTAGCTCCTTGCCAGCGCCTTCATTCTTACTATCCCCGGGTGCCCAATATGCAATGTCTGGATCACTCTCTTTCTGAGGTTAGCAATAGCAATAGCACTTAGACTTATATACCGCTTCATAGTGCTTTACAGCCCTCTCTAAGCGGTTTACAGAGTCAGCATATTGCCCCCCAACAATCTGGGTCCTCATTTTACCCACCTCGGAAGGATGGAAGGCTGAGTCAACCTGAGGTTTTGGGGAATTACAACTCGCTCCCCCCATAATAAGCAACACTTGAGTACTGACAGTTCCATCTGTTTATTTTTAAATGTTTTAAATTCCTCCCCTTCGTCCTCCTGTGGCCACCCCCTCAACACCCAGTTCATTACTTTGGAGAGCACCCTGTCTTTCGCTGTGTGCTCTGCGATGTCCCGGGATGTGACAGGGCTGGTTCGCTCTATGTCGACGAGCAAAATCTCGGCCACAGGAGCTGGGTCTTCCACCAGGTCGGGTTCTGGGCAGCGGCTGAGGGCGTCCGCGTGGGCGATGCTCTTTCCCGGTCGGTGAATAAGTGTGTAGCTGTACCCAGAGAGGAAAATGGACCAACGGGTCAGTCGAGGAGACATGTATTGTGGTGTCTGATTGTTTCCGGCGAGTAGACCCAGTAAAGGCTTGTGGTCAGTTATTAGCTGGAACTTCCACCCATATAGGTATTCATGGAAGCGCTTGATGTCGGCCACTGCTGCAAGCGCTTCCTTGTCCAGTTGGCTGTAGTTGCGTTCAGCCGGGGACAGGGTTTTTGAATAAAAGGCTATGGGGGCTTCCGAGCCATTGGGTAGTTTATGGCTCAGTACTGCCCCCACTCCGAAGGGGGAGGCGTCACATGTTAACAGCAGGGGGAGGGTCTCGCTATATTGCATCAGAATGCTGTCTGAGGAAAGTAAGTCCTTTATGGCGGCAAAAGTGTTGGCCTCTCTTTGTCCCCATGTCCACGTGGCCATCTTCCCCAGGAGCCTATGCAGAGGCTCAGCAACGGTTGCCTTCTGTTGCAAGAAAATGGCATAAAAGTTTAACAGTCCCAAGAAAGCTTGCAATTCTGATTTATTTCGGGGTGTTTGGGCTTCTTTGATGGCCTTAATTTTTTTATCTGTGGGTCGGATGCCGGACCTGTCTATGAGGAACCCCAGGAATTTGACGCTGGTGACCCCAATCCTGCATTTGTCTTTCTTTACCTTGAGCCCCCGTTCCTGAAATTGCTGTAATACCTGCCACAACCTGTGCATTAATTGATCTTCTCAGTCCCCTGAGATGAGGACATCATCAAAGTAGGGAACCACTCCGGGAATGCCGTTCAACAACCGTTCCATTAAGCATTGGAATAGGCCAGGGGCCACGCTGACCCCAAACTGCAGGCGGTTGCACTTGAAAGCCCCCCTGTGGGTGACTATGGTTTGAGCTTCCGCTGTGGTTGCATCTACAGGCAGTTGCTGATATGCCTGGGCCAGGTCTAATTTTGCAAATATTTTTCTGTTGCCCAGCGAGTGTAGTAGATGCTGAACAATGGGCACAGGGTATGCGTTTGGCTGCAGGGCTTTATTAATGGTCCCTTTATAGTCCGCGCAGATGCGGATAGACCCATCTGGTTTCATGGCTGTGACGATGGGGGTTTCCCACGTGGCGTGCTCTACTGGCTCCAATACCCCTTTGGCTATCAATTTGTCCAGCTGTTCATTGACTTTAGGTCAGAGCTCAAAAGGAAGCCTTCGAGGCTTTAATTTTATGGGAATTATGCTGGGGTGTAGGTTAAACAATATAGGCTTGCCTTTATATTTACCTAGACTCCCATTGAAGATGGTCTGGAAGTCTGTGAGGAGTTCATCCAGCTTGTCCCCTCTGATTTGGTGTAGCCCAGTGATGGCGATGTTGAGCGGCTTGAGCCATTCCACCCCCGTCAGCGTTGGCCGGTGTCCTTCCACTACAATGAGAGGCAGGTTCCCTTTGAAATCTTTGAAATTGACTGGGACTTCTGCTGAGCTGAGGACTTGGATTTGATACCCATGGAAATCGGTCAGGCGGATGTTTTGCAGTTGCAGTGTTGTTGGTTGATTTTGGGCATCAGTTGTTTCAGTGTGCCCCAGGCCATGATTGTGAACACGGAGCCGGTGTCTAGCTCCATGTCGCAAGGCAGTCCATCTATGGCTACTGTGATTACGAATTTCTCTCCCTGGTTGGCATTGGCGTGGCCCACTGTAGTGTGATAGGTGCCCCTTGCCTCTTGGGAGCTGTAGTCGTCCCGTCTTCTGCCCCTCTGTGCCCCGGAACAGTTTTGGGCTTGTCTCCCTGGTCCCATGGGTGGTCTGGGTGGGAGAGGAGCCGATTGGTATTGGGCTGGTTGCGTGGCTCTGCATGCCTCAGCTATGTGGCCACGCTTTTGGCAGCGGCGGCAAATGGCTTCCCTGAATTTACAGGTAGCCCTGGGATGGCCCCCTAGGCAGCCAGAACAACAGGGCTGTCTTTGATTAAATTCTCTGGGGCTTACCCTCCTGTCCTGCTGTATTCAGTAGACATGGTCGTCGTCGTCGTCGTCATCGAATCCATCTTCGGCCTCTGGAACCTCAGTTCGCCAGTCCGGCTGCCTGTGTGCGTGATGGACCCCGCTGGTTCGCCGGACATTGGCTGCAGAGGTGTCCGAAGATTCAGCGGCTCTCGCTTCCTCGACCACGTCTTTGAAAGTGGCGGCCCTCCTGATTAATAATTTCTTCTGGAGATTGAGATCCCTCATGCCTAGTATGATGCGGTCTTTCATCATCTCTTCCAGGTTGATGAATTCACATCTGGAGGCGATCTCTCTGAGGCTGGCAACAAAGTCGTTTACTGTCTCTCCTTCGTGTTGGCGCCGGTGGTAGAATTCGTTCCTATTCACCATCGGCGGACCTTAGGGGGCATAGTGCTCTTTCAATGCTGATTGTAGCGTGGACCAGGAGATGGACTCGATGTCCATGGGTGTTACCAGGGTCTCTGCCAATTTGTAGGTCTTGGGTCCGCAATACGTGAGGAAGAGAGCCCTCTTCCTGTTGTCCGGCAAATCCTGGAAATTATTCTCTTCCAGGAACATGCGGAATCTGGACATATAAGTCTTCCATTCTTCGGTCTGTGGGTTGAAGAATGCTGGTGCAGGAGATTGCTGGTGTGCCATCCTGTTGATTGGCCGGAGCAGGTCGGAACGTGCTTAAGATGGCCGCGGATCTCCACGAGGTGCCTTTGTCCTGTTGTCCTGTTGTCTGCTTTCCACAACCTTCATCGCCAGTGTTAGATTCACGCGGGAAAAATAGCGGAGACATAGGAACAGTTCAGCACCTTTATTGCATGGAAAGAACTAATACGGACTGACTGTCTGGCGGCAGGAGAACCGCTTTTAAGGGCTTCCCTGCAGCCTGCTGTCCACTGACAGCAGTTTATTTTTCCCGCCGCTGACTAAGCCAATCAGCGGTGGGTATGCAAATACGTACTCCGTGCGTCAGTATGTAACACAAGGCATAGCAGCTCATTGAGCAAACCATGGTTTTAGCATTGTGTTTGAACATGTGAATGCAGCCAAAGCATAACGTTAGAAAGCAGAAAGAGAAATAAGGTGCATTCAGGATGTTTTCAGCTGGATGAGAAAAAAGCAGCAAAGAGACTTGTACCTGGTATGAAAGCATAATCCCATTTCACCAGAAGTGCTTGATATTGCTTATAGTAGAAGCTAGCATGGAGAGGTGAACAAATTGGATCTGAGTTCTCAAATCAATTTCATTAAAGCTCCCAGATCTGAGCTGCAAGTTTCCATGCAACCACCAGATTAATTGATTGATTCAATTTTCGATTCCATAATGACTCTGGTTTACCAAAAAACAAAAGAAAAAAATATCAAGAAAGAGAAGACAGTTGACTAGAAGACAGAACCAAACAGATCAACAGCAAAAAGTTCAAACTGAAGGGTCTCAGATACCTACTAAGTCCAAGAACAACCAGGTCTTCAGCCATTTGCAGAAAGATCGAAGTGTAGGAGCGATACAAATCAGCATGGAATATTGTTCCACAAGCCTGAGCCATCTCTAAGGGAATACATTTCCTAGGTCCCGCAAGATGACACTGCCTAATTGACAGGACCTGGACTTCATCTAATCTAATGGACTTCACTAGATGGGCAGAAACATATGAAGTTAGGTGATCCCTCAAGTGACCAGGCCCTATGCCCTTGATGGTGAACCTATGGCACGTGTGCCACAGGTGGCACGCGGAGCCATATCTGCCGGCACGCAAGCCGTTGCCCTAGCTCAGCTCCAGCATGCATGTTCGCACCGGCCAGCTGATTTTTGGCTTGTGCGGAGGCTCTGGGAGGGCATTTTTGACCTCCGGAGGGCCTCCAGGGGGGCAGGGGAGGTCGTTTTCACCCTCCCCAGGCTCCAGGGAAGCCTCTGGAGCCTGGGGAGGGTGAAAAACGGGCCTACTGGGCCCACCGGAAGTTGGAAAATGGGCCATTTCTGGCCTCCGGAGGGATCGGGGGGGCGGGGGAAGCCATTTTCACCCTTGCCAGGCTCCAGGAAAGCCTCTGGAGCCTGGAGAGGGTGAAAAACGGGCCTACCGGGCCCACCGGAAGTCGGGAAACGAGCCGTTTCCGGCCTCGAGAGGGCCTCCGGGGGGACGGGGGAGGACGTTTTCGCCCTCCGCAGGGGGTTGGGGGCATGGGGGGCATTGAATTAGTGCGTGCGCGTGATAGCACGTGCATGCTTTCGGCACCCGAGGAAAAAAAGGTTCGCCATCACTGCCCTATGCCATGTAGAGATATATAAATGGTAACCAGCACCTTGAATTGCACCCAAAAGCCGACTGGCAGCCAGTGTAGGTAGTAAAGCAACAGAGACAGGTAGTAAAGCAACAGGTGCCACTGTATTATTGGCCAACTGTAGCTTCCAAGTGGTTTTCAAGGACAGCCCCATTTAGTGCATATTATAGTAATACAATTGAGAGGCGACAAAAGCATGAGTGATTGCCTGAAAGGACTCTTGGTCCAGAAATGGGTATAACTGATGCACATGTTGAATCTGTGCAAAGATCCTCTTGGCCTCAGTGGCCACCTGATCTTTGAGCAGGAGCTGTGAGTCCAGGAGGGCCCTTAGATTGTATACTGGTCTTGTATGGGAAAGTGTAATATGATTAAAGACTAAAGATAGAAGGTTCCTGGAACCATGTGTGTGTCTGTGTCTTGTTTGTGTGAGTGTGTGAGTGAAATAAACAAAGCCACTTGGTCTTCTCAGGACTGAGCCTGTTCCTCCCCATCCAAACTCTACAGCTTCCAGGCATTGGGACAGAACTTAAGTGGTGTCACTCGGTTGGCCTGGGGTCGCTGTGTATAATTGGGTATCAGCATATTGATAATAACTAACCCAAACCAATGGATGATATCATGTAGATATTAAGCAAAAGGGGAGAAAGGGTTGAACCCTGCAGGACCCTACAAGTGAGGAACCACAAGTGCTACCTCTTACCTGCTACCAGCTTTGATTGGAACTGGGCACAAAGAAAGGAGAAAAACCACTGCAAAACAGTGGCTCCCACTTCCAGCCCCCAAAGCTGGCCCAATAATACACCATGGTTGACAGTACTGAAAGCTGCTGTGGAATTGAGGAGCACCAGGATGGATTTACCACCCCCATCCTGGTTCTGCCACAGGTTATCAACCAGTGTGACCACTGCTGTCTCTATACTGAATCTCATCCTGAGCCTCAATTGCAACAGGTCTAAATAATCTGCTTTATCCAGGGTCCTCTGGAGCTGAAGCCCAACCAACCTCTCCAACACCTTCACAGAAAGGGAAGATTGGAGACTGGAATGAAATTGCCCAGGATGGGGTGAAGAGGTGGCCCACCGTCTCCTTCAAGGCTGAGGAGACTACTCCTGCAGAGAAGCATATACTTCCACCTGAGGCCAGCAGTAGGTCACCTCCTAGGCACCCTTAACCACCCAGGAAAGGCCTGGATCAAAACAGATAGCGAAGCTCCCAGATGAGAGGATCCTATTCGTTGTCTGAGGACTCTCAATCCAGATCACTTCAGTTGACTATACAAGGCCATACCTTGGGCACTTCATCTGGACTTGTTCACTCAAAATCCAGCTCTGAATGATTCCAAATGTCTTTATCTGCCCAATTGCAAAATATTTCTCGCAGTAGTTAGTCCTGGATTTATCTCTCCCCAGCAGGGATTGAGTCACCTTGAACAGGGCTGCCAGGGAGATGCAATAAGGGCAGAGGATTATGTGATTTTGCTGCCTTTATCACTATGATGTAAGCCCAAATATAGATTCTTACCTATGCTAAGATTCACTCTCATCTTCCTCCAATGGTGCTCTAGGTGTCTCTTCATGCACTTTATTCTTGCAGAGCTGCTCAGTAGATCAAGGTGCATCCTGGGACTGACCAGGACCATCGGATCTAACAAGCTGTCTCTCCTCATGAGGTGAGATGACATCAATGAGCTAAAAAGTGAGCTGTCCACAACAACAGACTAATGACAATGTCTTCCAAAGCCACATCATGATGCAACTGCTCCATGCTGAAGACAGCCTAACATCCGGCACCTAGTGTGTGATGGGCCAACATAATGACCTAGAACATGTCCATAATTATCATGGAGATCACAAATCCCTGAGCCAACCCATACTCAATGTCACCAGGCGGCAAATAATCCCTTGTGGCATTGAGTATGGGTTGGCTCAGGGATTTGTGATCTTCATGGCAATTATGGACATGTTCTAGGTCATTATGGGCCCAGCACATACTGAGCACCACCAGTCTTGGCATCTCTGTTGCCAGCCCAGCAATGGAATCCAGTAGCTCAGACAGGGATGATACTGGGTAGCAAGAGGCCAGTTCATCAGCAACAATCCTGTTTCCTAGAGGCCCACTTCAATCAAAGACCTCACATCTGGCTATCTGTGGAGCAGACAGAGCCTCTGAAAGCCTACAACAACTCAATGGATAACAACTATGACCACACCTGGTGCCAAAACCCAAACCCAGATGGCCACTTTTCCAAGAGGGGAACATCCCCTCTAGGTCCACCAGAACCTAGTTGGCTGCCTCATCCACAGCCCAGTTGTGGATGAAGGAAGATTGATTACAGACTGACCTGCCATTCAACAACAGCAGGTGGAGTCCAGGATCACCAAAGATCCAATATCCCGGTTTTGAGTGAAGAACCTGGGGCTGGTTATCAGAATTGTTCTCAGCAAGGGAGCCCAATGCTCCCAAGTGCAGCCCACCCCAGGATCCTATCATATCTCTGTCCATCATGGTTCCTATGTTCCTACCACTTCCTCTCCTTCTTCTCATTTCCCTCCCAGTCCTTGTATCTTCCTCCTATGCCAGGGCTGTCAAACTCTCGGCCCACGGGCCGGATGCATCACGCACTGGCCACGCCCGCACCCAGTTTAGCGAAGGGGGGAAAAGTCCTGATACGTCATGTGACGCCGCCGTGACAACATGAGTTTGACATCCCTGTCCTAGGCAAAGGTGTCCATTCACCCCCACATACCACCCAGACCACCAAACAACCACTCATCTTCGGAGCCATGGTGGCACAGTGGTTAGAATGCAGTATTGCAGGCTAATTCTGCTGACTGCCAGCAGTTTGATTCTCACCAGGCTCAAGGTTGACTCAGCCTTCCATCCTTCCGAGGTCAGTAAAATGAGGACCCAGATTGTTGGAGGCAATATGCTGGTTGTGTAAACCACTTAGAGAGAGTTGTAAAGCACTGTGAAGCAGTATATACTGTAAGTCTAAGTGCTATTGCTATCTATCCACCCCCCAACACTTCCAGTTCTCACAGCAAACACCCTCTCCCAGTCCTCTTCGGTCACATGTGTGGCACTCATCAAATTACGGGGTATTATGACAGCCCCCCCCAACATAGCATCAAACCAAAATCTTCTCCCCACACCAGTAAACAGTGGGGGAGGCAGCAAAGAGAAAGTTTCTGCCTCTCTTTGGTTGCCATCTAGCTATCGTCCGGACATTTGCAGCTCAGATATGGGAGCCCTCATTTTATGCAATTTTCCAAAGATTATCACACTGGCAAGGAAGCTCTTGCAACCTGGTGGCTTTCTGTAGATGATTGTTGCGGGGGAGAAAGCTTTCTCTCCTAAATTGAAAATGCCCATTAAATAAACAAACTAACAAATGTCTGGCAGTTCTGTTCTTTGGAGTTTGAGCACAGGTGAAGGGCCCACTTCTGCTCAAGCTGCTTTCTTTCTCCTCTGAGCTTGCAAACGTGGTTTCTTACTACCCAGAGTAGGCTCATCAAGTGCAGCCCCCTCCGTTTATTTGGCTCTGCAGCCAAGTGGCAGATCGTCAGCATGGGCAGCCAGCCAGCTGCTTGCCTCAAACTTTGGGTCAAGGCAGTTCACCAGGGAGCCTTGTTTACTTCGTGTGGCTTTTTCAGCAACCGGCAGTGAATGGCTACAGCCTGGGAAACCGTCCCAAACCCAGAGGGCTGGAGAGGGACTGACCCAGGACATTCAGTTTCATGAACTCATTTTTGTTTTTTGTTCCACTTTTGCACTGCGTAGACATTACTAAGCATGACAAATGATGAGCGTTTCTGCAAGATCATGTGCTTTTCAAATAATGCAAAGGAAAGTTTGCAGCAGAAGGAGCAAGGAGATAAGAGCACAAGGTGCGATGGGCTTTTGTGTGGATCCTGGATCTGTGGTGGAGGCGAAGAAACAAAAGGGTTGGGGAAGTTCGTGCCAATGCAGCAGCTTCTGTGACTTCAGCAGCATAGAGGACAACTTGATCCCCCTGCAGCATGAAATGGCGTTCTTTTCCCCTCAAAATACACGGTGTACATTGTGCAACTTGCTTAGATCTTATTTCCCTTTATTGCAACTTGGCAGGTGCTGTATCGTTGCAGGGCATTTGCTCACCCTTAATGCAGGGCATTTCAAGGTCTCCCCCCCCCCATCCCGTAAAAAAGACCCTCTTATGCCCCAGAGCTGCACATGCAAAAATTAAAATGTAAAGACATTTACATCAGGTTCGGTACCCATTTCTACCACCCATGTTATAACGCTTCAGCTCAGCAGCTTGCAACCCCCTTGATTGCATGTTGCCAGTGATGCTGGTAAGTTAAATGCTCAATTTCCTTGGTGTCTTTTGCACATTTTACGGGAGGTTTTTTTTTTTTTTTTGTCACCATACGTTTTCAGGAGAAACACACTCTTGTGCAAGTCTCTCATCCTTTGTTTTCGGATGGAGAAACCGCCTCTGCCCACTACGCTTGCTAAATGTGACCTGTGCGTACTAAGAAAACGGTTCAGAAGAAGTGCTTGGAATTTTAGATTCCTGCTATTCCTTAACACGTACACGTCGCTTTTTCAGGGAGTCTCTTGTTTTCAGGATACGCTGCTTTAATGACTTATTCACGAAAGCCGTTGCAACTCCCTCCCTCCCCCTCTTCATGCAGAAACCTGGTGGGGGGTGGGGGGGGAAGGCCATGCTCGCTTTTAACCAATAGCTGAGCGCAGCTGGTCTGGCATAAGGTCGTAAGCATTTCGTCCAAATCTGTTTTGAAATCTGACAGCCCTACACTGTGCTCCGAGCTAGCAGATTGCAAATTGTGGCAGGGCGCAGTGGCATGTAAAACCAGCAGGCTCTGTCTACCACCTGTTGGGCACAGCTTGCCTCCCCGACAGATTAGAGTGCCGCCAAACTCTACAGCTGTGTGTAACTTTCAGTCCAGACTTATTATTATTATTATTTAATTAATAAATACAGGATGGCAAGACATTGTAATTGCCTATGTGCCGTTTTTCTTGGGGATGGACTCTGTTCAACGCGTTGGTAATTTAGAATGTAGCTGATTTGGCTAATCTTGAAAAGGTTACGCAGGGTGACATCCAGAGGTGGGATTCAGCAGGTTCTGACCAGTTCTGGAGAACCGGTAGCGGAAATTTTGAGTAGTTTGGAGAACCGGTAAATACCACTTCTGACTGGCCCCGCCCCCATCTATTCTCTGCCTCCCGAGTCCCAGCTGATCGGGAGGAAATGGGGATTTTGCAGTAACCTTCCCCTGCCACGCCCACCAAGCCACGCCCACCAAGCCACACCACGCCCACCAAGCCACGCCCACAGAACCGGTAGTAAAAAAATTTGAAACCCACCACTGGTGACATCTTAGATGCTGTAGGCTAGGTGGGGCAAATTAAAACAAAAAGAACGCAACACCCAAGGAGAATCCAACAGCACACCACGTCTGCAGGGTTACAGATAAAACTGCACGACTGTTTCTGTGTGGTGAAGCTGTGTGTGTGTGTGGGTGCATTCTTCATAGGAAGTTGCCCTGGCTGAAAGTGGAAAGGAATTCCCCCGGGGTTTATTTCCCCCAAAATAATCCTCTAAAATCCCACCGTGTCTTAGAGCCACCGGAAATTGGGTGAAAGTTTTGAGAGAACAAGTCCTTAAAGGAAGATGTTTTGGCCTAGGGTTTTTTTTTTTTTTAAGGTAGCTATTCTAATTCTGAGTCACATGCATTGAGAACGCTGGCCCCATTTCTGTGCAAGAGAATGACAGAAAAGGCTGCCTTCCAGGGAAAAGATTATTCTGAAACTGCATATGATTTGCATGGGAAAGCCCCCTTTCTCACAGCTTTCCCCATGCCTGGAAGAATCTCTCTCTGTTTGCAGCAGGAAAAAGACTGAGTTAACATTTCCCCTGCTGCTATTGGAAAATGCCCACCATTATAAACCATCCGTACTAAAAACAAAATTTTAACTCCTTGTTCAGTCTGTAGAATTAATGCCAGGCCTAGCTGTGGTTATTACACCAATATCAATAAAAGAAGCCTCCGCCCCTTAAATCTTTAAATAACACCACTTGGCACATTTCAAATGGCCCAGTAGTGGGTTCTAAAACCCGTTGCTACCGGTTCGTGCGCGTGCTCGTGCGCGTGACGCTTCTGCGCATGCGGGCGGGTGGGCGGAGCCTCCTGCCGCTACCAGTTTGCAGAACCGGGCCGAACCGGGAGCAACCCACCGCTGAAATGGCCCTTTAAACATTTTCTTACAATTCACCTCTGCTCTGCAGAAGAACCCCCAGTGGAAACCCAGCAAATGTTTTCTCAGGAACTAAATGAAGCAAGACTGACTTGGCAAAATATCAAGGCTCATTTTCCTGGAAGGGAGTGACTGAACTGACTGTACAGCAAACCTGTCACTTCCTGGTCTGTTTTCAAGGACAAAGGCAGTTGGCTTTGAGAAAAGAAAAAAAAAAGAGAAGAAGTTCCAAGTAGTCTTCCCCCCCCCCACTTCCTTCATTCTTTTTCCCACCCCATTATTTAAAATTAGCAAGAAGGGAATGACAAAATGGCTTGGGCGTGGAAGGAGAGAATATTTCCGATGATTATAAATGGAGGGGCGGAGGTGATGATCTGAATGGCATCATTTCAGTTCTTTGCAAGGCATGCTTATTCATATACAGATACAATCATTTGTTTAGTGACCGAAGTTATAACGGCGCTGGAAAAAAAGTGACTTCTGGCTGGTTTTCACACATGACGACCGTTGCAGCATTTCCCCCATGGTCATGTGATCAAAATCTGGGTGCTTGGCAACTGGCATGCATTTATGACAATTGCACTGACCTGGGGTCATGTGATCAGCCTTTGTAATCTTCCCAGCCGGCTTCAGACAAACAGTGTCACTGGGAGAAGCCGAATTCACTTAACAACTGCGTGATCCACTTAACAAATGCAGCGATTTGCTTAACAACGGTGGCAAAAAAAAGGTTGCAAAATGGAACAGAGCTCACTTAACAACCGTCTTGCTTAGCACTGACAATTTTGGGCTCAACTGTCGTAAGTCAAGGACTTACCTGTGTGTGAAAGATCATCCTCTGCCATTTTCCCATTAGAATGGGGTTAGTTTCATTGCATGCTTTAGGACAGGGGTGTCAAACTCAAGGCCCGCAGGCCGGATCCGGCCCATGGGGTGCTTAGCTCTGGCCCGCGGGGCTACCCTGGAAACAGCAAAGGACCGGGCCAGCCCACGGTGCCTCTGCCAGCGAAAACGGAGCTCAGGAGAGCCGTGTGCAGCCCTCCCAAGCTCCGTTTTCGCTGGCAGAGTGCTGCAGGAGGCCATCGCAGCCAAAAACGGAGCCTGGGAGGGGTGTCCCCAACACGAGTGATGTCGAGCTGGCCACGCCCACTCTGGCCACACCCACCTGCCCCCCCCCCGAGGTCAAACACAACCCTGATGCGGCCCAATGAAATCGAGTTTGATACCCCTGCTTTAGGAGAACAATGCCCCTTTAAGCGGCGCGGGAGGAAGCGAGGTATGTTAGAACCCACCCCTGATTTGAGGGATGGCAACAGGTAGCATGATCCTAATTATATACTTTTATAAATAACCCCTACCTCCACCCCTATAGAACTGAAACACCAGATAATTAAATATACTTATGGGATTTGTACATTACAACATATTTGGAGGCACCAGACTGAATCCTGACTCAGGTCGTCTGTCTGATGAGCTCTCTTGAGGATGATTCTTCGGTCACTGCTATAAACTATATGATATGAATGGCTGATTTCACCACCAGAAATTTGTTTTCACTGAAGTTTGTTGACTAAGACACAGTGGTTTGTTTACACATAACGTTAAGCTACGCTCCATGACTTCTAACATCAGTTACAGGCAGTCCTTGACTTACAACCATTTGTTTAATGACTGTTTGAAGTTACAACAGCACTGAAAAAAGTGAGTTTTCACACTTGCAACCATTGGAGCATCCTCATGGTCATGTGATCAAAATTCAGGCGTTGGCAATTGGCATGTATTTATGAGAGTTGCACTGTCCCAAGGTTATGTGATCACCATTTGTAACCTTCCGAGCTGGCTTCTGATAAGCAGTTAATAGGGAAAGCCAAATTTGCTTAATGACTGCATGATTCACTTAACAACCACTGCAAAAAAGCTGATAAAATGGGGCAAAACTCACTTAGCAACTGCCTTGTTTAGCAACAGACATTTGGGGTTTAATTGTGGCCATACTTTGGGGACTACCTGTACTATGTTTACAAGGAGCCCCAACTAAATCGTATTATGGCTTGATAAAAGACACGGGTGTCAAACTCGCGGCATCACGTTGCTGTCACATGATGTTTCGTGACGTTTCCCCAGAGGTGGGTTCCTCCCGGTTTGGACCAGTTTGCCTGAACCGGTAACGACCCGCTGGTGACATCACAGTGACATTACAGATCTGGTTCGGTCGGTGCCGGTTCATGGGCACCGCCATCTTTTTTTTTGTTTTTGAATTTTTTTGATTTTTTGGGGGGGGGAGATTTTTTTCTGGTTTTTTTCTTCTTCTGTGCATGCACAGAAGCCGAGTTTCAGGCACTGCGCATGCGTTGCCATCTTGTTTTTGTCTTTTTTAGAGGGAGATTTTTTTAAATTTTTTGGCACTGCGCATGTGCAAAACTCACGAGACATGGCCACACGGCACGGGAGGAAGCGAACCAGCAGTGAGGTAAGTTAGAACCCACCCCTGCATTTCCCTTTGTGGAGCTGAGGTGGGCGTGGCCTGCGTGTGATGCATCCGGCCCATGGGCCGCCAGTTTGATACCCCTGATATAAGATATGAATCTAGGCTGGTCCTTTAAACGTTTTCTGACACAAAATTTTACTTGGTGTGACATTTTCCAAGAGGCAGAATGGGTATTGTTTATTTTGCATTGTTTTATTTTGTTTATCACTTAGCCAAAGTAATAGTTGTACCTTCTTTCCAGGGGTGGGTTCTAAATTTTTTTACTGCCGGTTCTGTGGGCGTGGCTTATTTTGTGGGCATGGCTTGATGGTCATGTGACGGTGGGCGTAGCTTTGTGGTCATGTGACTGGGTGGGAGTGGTTTGGCAGTCTTGTGACTGGGTGGGAGTGGCTTTGCGGTCATGTGACTAGGTGGGGGTTGCTGGGTGATCATGTGACTGGGTGATCATGTGACTGGATGGGCGTGGCCAACTTGACGTCACTCACGTCAAGGGTTGGTTAAGGTTAGGGTTAGGGTGTCTGGCCTCTCCTCGCCTCAAAGGCCTCAACGAGATACAATTTCCCTGTCTATTTACTACTACTGAACATCCAAAATATACTATTTAATCCTATGTATATATGCCATATGTGTACATACATATTACACACAGGCACACAAAAAGATACATTACTGTATCTACTATATATACTGTATGTGTATGTACACACACACACACACACACACACACACAGCTCTTCTAAAACTATACACATTCAACCTCACTTACTGCCTTTTGAAAAACACACCCAGAGTCC